>BSQZ01000009.1:10438251-10493251 GCA_033239005.1 Lamellibrachia satsuma | reverse complement strand
TCACGAATTTCACCTTTGGTGAAATTTCGTAACTTTGTCATGTGATCGGCAAGAGGATGGAAGTCACGCCCATGATCGGCATTGACTCGCAAAGTGTTTACTATTTTGGATCTCCACTATTTTCAACTTTAAAAGATCTAACGAAAAATACGCATTTTTCATTAAATCGACTGCTTAAACTATTACTTAAATTATTCACACATTACATAGTTGGACATCAACGAACCTGATCCGCGATGGCCTAAATCAGTTGAAGTGGACTTTTAATCTAAGTATTGTTATTGCATGAAAAACTTAAACCATTCGGGGCATGTTGAGCACCAAAAATGTATACGAAACATATACGTAGTGACAGAAAAGAATCGGGATTCTGACGCAGAAATAAAAATGGAGGGTCTATTCACTACAATGGAACCATCAGTATAATTAATATTACATATTATCACGCATATCTCAATATATACATTCAAATATTCATGCACACACTTTCTCCCTCTGCACACACGCACTTTGTATCACATAGGGGGTCAAAATAAACGTTCTTGTTCAGAATTCCCTTTGGTGTTCGTGGACACGAACAATGCATTGCACGTGGCGAAACGATTGGCAACCAAGTTACAGAAACGCAAAATGGATTTGGCAGCCGTGAACAACTATCTTAAATTCCGATTTCATGTTCCGTCGTTCTAATGGCACGCTGAACATTTTTGGCTAGAATACTACATCATTCACTACAGCAAGAGTAACCACACAAGATCGGATAACGCGTCCATTAGACCCCAACACCACGACGCCGCAGGCTGCCCCAATTAAAATATTTAAACCGCACATATCACATCATAAAAATAACGTTCAAACACGTATGGTATTGCAACTATGTGTATTGGGTTCGGGCATTTAGCCGTTGTCCTGTTGAGGAAAAACAGGTGTTACGTAGTTACCTAACGCAAAAATGAGCAGCCTTCACCAGTAACATTTGGTAACCAATGACAACACAACGTCATCAACGACATTTGCGCAGCTTAAGCACAATCTCTTAACAATAGACACAGGTCCTGGACACTGTCCATGACCTATTTTATAGTTGGCTTTACTCGTACAGTGGGCAGATACATAGATGATATACGTCTGACTGAAATGACATAATCGTTTCTTGCTTCTTGTTCGTATCTTTGTCCGCGAACAGAAGAATTTTGTCATTTATTCTCGAAACAAATATGCCATATATTCATCCACAGTGTCCTTGCGACATTATATCCACGTGGCAGGGAATTCTTGTTGCTTGCTGGTAATAGTCTACAGACTAGTGGCATTAATTCTAATTACAGTTATTCATATTGGCTCTATACATAACAGCATGACATCTAGAGCTACCTAGCGTGAACGTTGAGTGGCTCGACCATTATGAAATATTCTTACAATTCACTGCATTCGCTGTGTTGCGTAAACAGGACTATTTGTTACAAAGACAAAGACAATCAACACACATCAATCAATCAGGAAAAGTGAAGAAAAAAAATTATATTTGAAAGCAGAAGAGGTGGTTTAACAAGAAAATGAAGAATGATGGTGTGTGTGTGTGTGTGTGTGTGTGTGTGTGTGTGTGTGTGTGCGCGTGTGTGTGTGCGTGTGTGTGTGTGTGTGTGTGTGCGTGTGTGCGTGTGTGTGTGTGTGTGTGTGTGTGTGTGTGTGTGTGTGTGTGTGTGTGTGTGTGTGTGTGTGTGTGTGTGTGTGTGTGTGTGTGTGTGTGTGTGTGTGTGTGTGTGTGTGTGTGTGTGTGTGTGTGTGAGTGTGTGTGTATGTGTGTGAGTGTGTGTGTGTGTGTGTGTGTGTGTGTGTGTGTGTGTGTGTGTGTGTGTGAGTGTGTGTGTGTGAGTGTGTGTTTGTGTGTGTGTGTGTGTGTGTGTGTGTGTGTGTGTGTGTGTGTGTGTGTGTGTGTGTGAGTGTGTGTGTGTGTGTGTGTGTGTGTGTGTGTGTGTGTGTGTGTGTGAGTGTGTGTGTGTATGTGCGTGTGTGTATGTGTGTGTGTATGTGTGTGTGGTGTGTGTGTATGTGAGTGTGTGTGTGTGTGTGAGTGTGTGTGTGTGTTTGTGTGTGTGTGTGTGTGTGTGTGTGTGTGTGTGTGTGTGTGTGTGTGTGTGTGTGTGTGTGTGTGTGTGTGTGTGTGTGTGTGTGTGTGTGTGTGTGTGTGTGTGTGTGTGTGTGTGTGTGTGTGTGTGTGTGTGTGTGTGTGTGTGTGTGTGTGTGTGTGTGTGTGTGTGTGTGTGTGTGTGTGTGTGTGTGTGTGTGTGTGTGTGTGTGTGTGTGTGGAAGAAGAAGAAGAAAAGGAAAAAGAAGAAGAATAAGAAGAAAAAGAAGAAAAGATGTAGAAAGGAAGAAGTGGGTGTACCACACTTTTGATGGCGCTCGTTAAATGTCTTGTTTCATGAGCGCCGTGATTCATACAGTCTCTCGAGCTTTGTCTTCTTAGAAGTATGTTAAAACTTTTCCAGGACACCGACGCTTTGGGGAACTGCAAAAAGTTATCGGAACTGCAGAAACTGTGTTCAGCGATTAAATTGTCCTTTACATCTAGCAAAAAATCATCTCTGTTTCCACTGAGTGGAATGTACTCTTCATGTTTCTTAATTGGCAAACCCCAACTGGGTATCGCGCCAATGAGCTTTGGGCACGGCCTAGCAGTTCCTTTAATTTGGAGGCGTTCTCACCTTCAATCAATTGCGCCTCCAGTACGTTCCGAACACCTCAGGTCATGGGGAAATTGAGATTCTGTATTCCTCTCTGTTAGTTCTTATGTGTTTTTGCTTTGCTTACATTTTAAAATATGCGCAATCACACAAACGATTAGTAATAGCGATAATTACTGTGGCTAGGTAACACAAAATAGTCGAGGCACTGCGTTATCCCACCCATGTTAACAATGTGTGCGGCGTTACTCCGTCGACATAGCTAATTGGCCTTCCGTGTACCCCCGTACCTGTAAACATAGATGGTGAATCTGATGACGTCAGACACAAACCAAGGGGCATGCACTTGGCGTCCGTGCTGACGGTTTTAATGAAGAATATGCATCGGACCGAACTAATGACCCGAGGCCAACATGAGTAGGAGCCAGACGTGATACGGCGAGCTTGTGGCACACTTCAGCATCAGGGTAGTTGTTCTGGTCGACCTCCCCATCGTACTTCAGTGTCCCTAGTGACCCTTATACAACTCGCATGGATAGCTTGTTGTCAGGCCATAGCCCCGCGTTTATTTCTTGGCCAGTGTCTAGAAACCATTTTACTGATTTCATACATCATGCTCAAGATTAAATATTTTGAGAATGTGGTGGTACTCGAAAAGTAATTTCATGTATTTGACTCTCTGTGGCATGTGGCTGAAAGGCAGAATCACCCACAAAAACGTGATGGTAAATATATGTGGACATTAAATGGTCAAAGTTCATAAAACGATTGTACCCCCCATTTCGGGTTGTCGGTTTTTTTTTTATATAAATATAATATTAAAAAAAATTAAATGGTTGTGTTATGATGTTGTCTTCATGTCAACAACACATTTTCTAGGCATGAAAGGTCCCCCTATATTCATGAAACCAATAAATATTTATGCATGCAACGAAACTGATCCATGCTAACTAACGTTACCTTTATACATAATTGTACCTGTAAAAGAAACACAACCGACCGATGTTAACATTCAGTAGCACTGCTGCTTTCAACATTGCCATAGCTGTCTGGGTATCGACATTGCCATAGCTGTCTGGGTATCGACATTGCCATAGCTGTCTGGGTATCGACATTGCCATAGCTGTCTGGGTATCGACATTAGATCAAGGCTAACAACCTCGTTTTGTTCAATCAATTTTGCCTACTCCTTGTGCATGTCCCTCGTTCTTCGTTACGATCCCACCTTTCCTCCGTCCTGCCGACGTCTCGAGTAGTCTTCGTAAACATCTTCTGCGCATCGCTGATCACTAATTGTACCGCCTTGCAAACCTGCTTTGAAGTGTTTTATTTAGGGACGAGTCGTCTGACAGATGTCCAGTAATTATGTTTGACCATTTATTTCTTTCTCTGACGTGGCCGCACTCCGCGGGCGATCGTTACGATGACATTCAGAGCCACACGTTCGGGACAGTCTTCGCTCTTGGCTCACCAAAACGAGACGCCTCTCGACCGCGTGTTTACTTGCTTGTAAAACGGGTCAATCTGCATTGATTGATTGATAGCAAATCTTAATTTCGACCACTCAGACATAATTGTCAAATACAACGAGTTTATTCCGTATCTCTGCGTGTCTCTGTTTCTCTATGTTTCTCTGTTTCTCTCTGTTTCTCATTGTTTCTCTGTGTCTCTGTGTGTCTGTGTTTCTCTATCTGTCTCTCTGTCTCTCTGTCTCTCTGTCTCTGTCTCTGTTTCTGTCTCTCTGTCTGTCTGTCTGTCTATCTATCTATCTATCTATCTATCTATCTATCTATCTATCTCTCTCTCTCTCTCTCTCTCTCTCTCTCTCTCTCTCTCTCTCTCTCTCTCTCTCTCTCTCTCTCTCTCTCTCTCTCTCTCTCTCTCTCTCTCTCTCTCTCTCTCTCTCTCTCTCTCTCTCTCTCTCTCTCTCTCTCTCTCTCTCTCTCTCTCTCTCTCTCTGTCTCGGTCTCTCTCTCTCTCTCTCTGCGAGTGTGCGTGCGTGTATGACCGCGCGCGCGCGCGTGCGTGCGTGGGTGGGTTCGTGTCTACGTGTGAAGTATTTAATTATCAAATCAGTGCTCATATACCTTCTTGAAATATCTATCAGACAAATGATATCCCCATACATTATCCCGGGAAAATATCATGTTCCCGTTGTCCTGTGTCTGGTGTACGTCTGGTGGGCGAACGCGTTCGTTCAAGTCGCATTTGTTCCTCGTCCAACCTCGTCAGTCCGTGGAATTAATTACCATCGTACAAATGTCGGCCACTATAGCCGACAGGCGTTTTGTATAATTAGACAGTTCCTAATTGAGAGAATACGGTTGTCGTGGCACGTTTTCGCTAAATACAACCGTCTTATGTAAATGACATCTCCCCGCTGTACAACCTTTGGCTCAATGTACGTCCTCCACTCCCTCTACACACCCGATGATACAACCTTTGGCTCAATGTACGTCCTCCACTCCCTCTACACACCCGATGATACAACCTTTGGCTCAATGTACGTCCTCCACTCCCTCTACACACCCGATGGTCAACATCAAATTAATCACTTCAGTCACTTACACCGCTGATGGATGTCGTTGTGATTTATTCATCTGTCGCCGCAGTGTCCTACGTTGCACCGTGGCATTTTGTGAAGTAGTAATCTCGTCACCTTTCGTGTCGTTCAGCGTAATTTGTCGTGAGCAGAGGCGGTCTTCGGTAGGGGGTAGTTGATCGGACGACACGAGCGAACTACGAGGGACTGATAACGAATGTAATCATCATCGTCTTCGTCGTCGTCGTCATCAGTGTCAAGATCGTCATCATAATCACCATCATCATTATTATCATCATCATTATCATCATCATCATCACCACCACCGCTACTATCAGCAGCGGCATTAATTATATTCCTGAAACACCCACAACCCACAAATGTAACAGTGCAAAGGCCGAATATAAAGTTACCCGAGGCGATGTAATTATGATGACGTTAGACGATACAGAGCTTCTGGGTAAATACTACTTTTCAGGTAGAAAATATGATCAAACAAGCTTCTTAGAAATCAACATTGACGTGAATATAAATGTATCATAATCGTAATATTTCCTGTAATGTTTCGCGTGGGTGCGTGCTTGCGTGCGTGCGTGTGTAGGCGAGCTTGGGTGCGTGTGTGCGTGCGTGCGTGCGTGCGTGCGTGCGTGCATTTGTATGTGGCAAAGGCCCATATGGCAAGTGGACAAGAAAGCCATTGGCTTATCGAGAGCCCAACATTTTTAATCTATATGTAATCCGCCCTCCTGAGACATGTGTCAACCTTGTTTTGAAACATATTCACACTGCTAGGATTAGTGGCGCTAACTTTCGAGAGCGTGCTTACTAATGTGTACTGTGTAAACGTACTATTTTTTCTTGAACATCAGCATTCGCCCTAAAAACCTGCAAAACACAAATATGTACGCCTAGTGTATAACGGTATCCCACAATGCATCGTTATATTCATATTCTCCTTTTGTATGAATATAGCAGTGTTTCACAGTTGGCTGTATCTTTAGGTTGTTGATCCACTCGATCACTTCGAGGGAAGCTAAGAGGACATCGGAGATTCCTCCGCTGAAGGCGAACATACAGCTGTGATGATTGATGACGTCGTCAATGGTTTGCTGATCGTGGCCGCATTCGCGTCTTGCTGTGTCTGTGATGCACACTTTGTGCATCAGATCCCTTGATCGTCCTTGCGTGCATCAGATCCCCTCATCGGCCGTGCAGAGTTCTGAGTGCATTAGATCCCCTCATCGGCCGTGCAGAGTTCTGAGTGCATCAGATCCCCTCATCGGCCGTGCAGAGTTCTGAATGCATCAGATCCCCTGATCGTCCTTGCGTGCATCAGATCCCCTCATGGGCCGTGCAGAGTTCTGATGCGGTTGATGAAGATCCACTGGCGTCGAGGAAGGTCAAACTCGGGAAGTTCGGTGGTAGGGTCTGCACTGACGGACTTCTCTTTATGATCAAACCCCCGCCCTGTGTGGTCGAACCCCCTTGGCTTTGCATGACCTTGTGACCGAACCCCCTTGTTGGAACTGCTCGTTGGTGGAATCCATGGTTTGGTTATTCCGCGTGGTTTTTGTCTTTGGAAAGATGAAGGGAAAGAAAAGGTCACAGAACACGTTATTGAGTTTTGAAATCACCAAGCGGGCTCGATCATTCGTGCAAGACAGCCCAGGTAATTTGAATTACGAAACGCGTTATTTGTGCAGCGCATACAGTCACAGACACATAATTAGAGTGCGCGTTTTGCGGCGTTGTAAAGGTCAAGGTTGTCTGGGAAATATTTGTTATTCAATTCTGGGCAATTCAAATTGTAAGCTGTATCTAGTATGCACAATACACACATCTAGCAACCATATTGCTCTATTTATTCGATGTTATTATCTCGATGAGAGTCGGTGGCGCTTTCCGCCATCATTTGTCTTGACAGTCAACACTTGCTAACACTTCCGTCGGTGTGTCATAGAAATAGTGTCCTTCGTGATTGTGTCTGTCTTAACGCAGAGAGCAGAAACGTCAACGATGTATAATGGTCGACTTTCAATGGATTCATGAGAATCTTAGTGAAACGCATTTTGAAAACGTTCCTACAATTTAACGATGGATGCTGCTGTGTGATTGGTGGAGTTTCCTTATATCTTTATGAAACGAGGCATAGCAACAATTTGTTTAAATAGAATTTAAAAAATATCCATGACACTTGTCATATAAACACTCACGTACGCACGCACACACGCACGCACACGCACATACGCACACGCACGCGTACGCGCACGCACACGCGCGCGCACGCACGCACGCACACACACACACACACCATACGTGTACAGGGGGCGAAGTGGATACCTGTGAACTGGGGACTGGTGAACTGCAACTGGGGACCCAATTAATAAGTTAATTAAAACTAAGTTTGTTAAGACATTTTCCCTAATTTGCATTAATTCATATTATAGACATTATGAGTCATGTTGGCATGTTTAGAAGGCTTGATAATTAGCAACTGAGTACCTGGTACACACACTCTCTCAACTGAGGACTTTCCATACACGCTTGCAACTGAGGACCTTGTAGCAGACACTCTCAACTGAGGACTTCCCATACACGCTTGCAACTGAGGACCTTGTAGCAGACACTCTCAACTGAGGACTTCCCATACACGCTTGCAACTGAGGACCTTGTAGCAGACACTCTCAACTGAGGACTTCCCATACACGCTTGCAACTGAGGACCTTGTAGCAGACACTCTCAACTGAGGACTTTCCATACACGCTTGCAACTGAGGACCTTGTAGCAGACACTCTCAACTGAGGACTTTCCATACACGCTTGCAACTGAGGACCTTGTAGCAGACACTCTCAACTGAGGACTTTCCATACACGCTTGCAACTGAGGACCTTGTAGCAGACACTCTCAACTGAGGACTTTCCATACACGCTTGCAACTGAGGACCTTGTAGCAGACACTCTCAACTGAGGACTTTCCATACACGCTTGCAACTGAGGACCTTGTAGCAGACACTCTCAACTGAGGACTTCCCATAAACACTTGAAACTGTGGACCTTTAAAGATGCTCCCAAACAAATACTTCACCAGAGACACATGGGAAGGAGGATCCCCGCAGTCACTTCCCAACTGATGAGAAACCATATATGCTCCTTATTTCCCGGATTGATTTCATATGATGTGCTTTTGATAGAAAAATTACGTTACTGTACGTTTGAATGCACATATACATCGACCTAGGAACATCAGAGAATACAGAATAGCACTTGGTTGTCAAACCCATTTGGTGCTTGAATATCTTGATTGTTAGTGCTTCATGAAATCAATGACGCTACGCTGTGTATAACCTGCATGTGTATCCATCTACTTCCTATACACAAGACTGACAGTTTTGTTAACAGATTCACAATTTGTATTCTTTGCAATTACTGCCCATAAACCATTCTGTCATGTATGAGCTAAATATTTATTTTGGTACAATCTACAAACTCAACTCTTGGTAGAAAATGCAAATATAAATCATGACAACTGATGCACACAAGGGTCATTACTAGAAATGTGCATTGTTCCAAAATACATGCATGTTTATGCGCTGCATGAATGACTTGCAGACTTGGCTACACACCTAACATACATTATAAGAAGAATATATAGGTTTTCCTATTTTCTGTTTTGCGGCCTTCTACAGAAATCACTCACTTCTGAATTATTTCTTCATCTCAGTACAATTATATATATATATATATATATATATATATATATATATATATATATATATATATATATATATATATATATATATATATATATATATATATATATATATATATATAATATTTAACTTCCTCCCAAGATCGGCATTGCAATGCTGATTCCAGTTCCACTCTGCCTCCGCACAAGCTTTCTGTCCTGACTCTTACGTTTTCCTGACACTTTTCATTGTGATGAATCTGTTCAAGTATTTCTCCACTGCTGACTTCTCCTAGTGTGACCAAGGCTTTTTCCTCACACTGTCGTGTGATATAAGATAATAATTTTCACACAGCCGTGATTGTATGTGGACATGGATGTGTTACTATCTACAAATATTGAACACACATTCTAAGGCTTGTCTCAAGAAAACGTCTGAAAACAAATTTCTTATATGGCGCATCATCGCACTCAGTGAACGTTTTGATGAGGGCTATTCCATTAAAAAATGTGGAGGTGGACCTGAATTAGCAGCATTCATATTACAAGCAGACATTACGTTATAAGTAAACTTACAAACATCATTACAATGGCACGCAACCTTGCCATGCACCAGTACTCTCCAGATTGACAACAGTTCAGCCACATTTTATATGCGGCTAATATAGAGTCATCAGTAGTATCGGAAGAAGATCGATATTAATTGTTGCTACAAATAAATATATGCCACGTTAAATTAATCCCAACTCCATATAAAATGTACAATCGTTTGTAAGATCCGAACAGGAAGGTTCGTAACCAGAGGCATACCCTAAATATGTTTGACAATCAATATTTATCGAAGGTGTGTACTCCATAGCATATGCATTCGCTATATACAATGCCATGTAACGTTTGTCACAAACCTACCCTTTATGTAGCAATGAGAATCAATTCTGAAATTGTATTGAAATCAGTGACACTTCTTCGGTAGTATTCCGCATTCTGTCGGGTCATCAAGTAGCTGTACATATGATGCATCCTTTATTCTATTTGTCTATGTATTCGAACATCTCTTTCTTTGCCTATTTTTTACGACCGGCTGTCAACACAACGCGACGCACCTGTCAAAATGTAGCTGCGATCAAGTTTTACAGGTGCACCACAGCTGGAGACAATGATTGTGCATGTTTTGACATGTTGTGTGCTGAAACGCAACGGAATGCCATATCGCATACTCCCTCCACATTATTAAAATTGGTCGTGTTACGCTTCTCAATCATGGTAGGCACAACACCTTACAACTATTAGCATTAGTAGAAGCACCAGCTATGCGGGGTCTGTTACATAAGACATGCCACACTCAACAACCTCCTGGTGGCAGGTTGCCATGAATACATAAGACATGCCACACTCAACAACCTCCTGGTGGCAGGTTGCCATGAATACATAAGACATGCCACACTCAACAACCTCCTGGTGACAGGTTGCCATGAATACATAAGACATGCCACACTCAACAACCTCCTGGTGGCAGGTAGACATGAATACATAAGACATGCCACACTCAACAACCTCCTGGTGGCAGATAGGCATGAATATATAAGACATGCCACACTCAACAACCTCCTGGTGGCAGGTTGCCATGAATACATAAGACATGCCACACTCAACAACCTCCTGGTGACAGGTTGCCATGAATACATAAGACATGCCACACTCAACAACCTCCTGGTGGCAGGTTGCCATGAATACATAAGACATGCCACACTCAACAACCTCTTGGTGGCAGGTTGCCATGAATACATAAGACATGCCACACTCAACAACCTCCTGGTGGCAGGTAGACATGAATACGGAAGACATGCCACACTCAACAACCTCCTGGTGGCAGGTAGGCATGAATATATAAGACATGCCACACTCAACAACCTCCTGGTGGCAGGTTGACATGAATACATAAGACATGCCACACTCAACAACCTCCTGGTGGCAGGTTGACATGAATACACAAGACATGACACACTCAACAACCTCCTGGTGGCAGGTTGACATGAATACATAAGACATGCCACACTCAACAACCTCCTGGTGGCAGGTTGACATGAATACATAAGACATGACACACTCAACAACCTCCTGGTGGCAGGTTGACATGAATACATAAGACATGCCACACTCAACAACCTCCTGGTGGCAGGTTGACATGAATACATAAGACATGACACACTCAACAACCTCCTGGTGGCAGGTTGACATGAATACATAAGACATGCCACACTCAACAACCTCCTGGTGGCAGGTTGACATGAATACATAAGACATGACACACTCAACAACCTCCTGGTGGCAGGTTGACATGAATACATAAGACATGCCACACGCAACAACCTCCTGGTGACAGGTTGACATGAATACATAAGACATGCCACACTCAACAACCTCCTGGTGGTAGGTTGACATGAATACATAAGACATGCCACACTCAACAACCTCCTGGTGGCAGGTAGGCATGAATACATAAGACATGCCACACTCAACAACCTCCTGGTGGCAGGTTGACATGAATACATAAGACATGACACACTCAACAACCTCCTGGTGGCAGGTTGACATGAATACATAAGACATGCCACACGCAACAACCTCCTGGTGACAGGTTGACATGAATACATAAGACATGCCACACTCAACAACCTCCTGGTGGTAGGTTGACATGAATACATAAGACATGCCACACTCAACAACCTCCTGGTGGCAGGTTGACATGAATACATAAGACATGCCACACTCAACAACCTCCTGGTGGCAGGTAGGCATGATTAAACACTTGAGAGACGTAGCAGGGCATTTGGTAATATTTGTAATGTTCGCTGGTAATCGAAAGAGTGCATTGTCAAACAGTCAACTGTGTATAACGAATGGTCGATGGAACATATGTTCAACCACTTTCAATGGATTCATAAGAATCTTAGTGAAAAACATTTTGAAAACGTTCCTACAATTTAACGATGCATTCTGTTGTATGATTGATGGATGTTCCTTATCTGTTTATCTTTATCTTGATGAAACGAGGCATAACATATGTTTTACATACTTTTGATTGATTTAAAATATGCATAATACTTGAAGTAGTAGAACATGAACGCACGCACGCACGCACGCACGCACGCACGCACGCACACACACACACACACACACAAACACACACGCTGTCTACCCCTGTGCCTCCTGCAAGTCCATACTCATTTTATACTGACACATTTTTCATTGTGGATAATCCCACCGAGTAAACCTTCGAACAGAGCTCCCCAAACCCCCCAAACCCCCCAAACTTACAATAATTCATTCTGCCCTTACAGGCAGACTTTCTTCTGTCAACAACACAACAAGTGGTCTTTTTTGGTATGCTAAATCATACATCATAATGTAATCATCTTAATATTTACAATACTCGTGAAATATTACATTAATACAAAGTTTAGGCAAGTTACATTTGAAGTCCATCAATAATAGTATAATGATATATCAGTATAGGCCCTACATCATTCATATGGAAACGTATTGTGCTCATTATTAATTTAGGTGAACTTGAAAGAGCCAAGGAAGTGTCCAGGCGCATTCACGATGTAGTATTAGTACATACGGTGTCATTTCGTCAGCGCCTAGGAAGGAACGTCAGGGAGATGAAAATGCAGATAATTCGAGATGTCCCAGGAGATGGGAATTGTTTCTTTTATTGCGTTGAGGATCAGTTGGATCGACTAGGTCTACCTGCGCCAAGTACAGTTGGATCGACTAGGTCTACCTGCGCCAAGTACAGTTGGATCGACTAGGTCTACCTGCGCCAAGTGCGGGGCAGCTGTGATCTGACTTGGTTGTATTCCTCCAGAACTTGGTAAGAGCATCTCTCCTGTTTTGTTACATGATCAAAATGTTACCCCCACATTCCACTTACTAAATGGGCAACGTTCACATGCATATTGTGACGTATTGCCTTATCTGTTGACCAGCTGTAATACAAAGAAACGAAAAATGCTTTAAACATAATTAATAAAATATAATAATTCGCTTAGATGCATGCATCCTAGGGAGTGGATCTTTGTCAAAACGAACGTAATTTTAGGGGAGGTGTACATGCCAGCGTTACGAAGCGTGCCAACGGATGTCTATAATATAACTTTGATAAAAAATCTGACATTGCCACCTAAATTGAAATAGTAAACTTAATTCGCAATGTAATTTGTTTAATAACTGACCCTTGTATTTGACTGCTGGACATACCTTTGTATATTATAGTTGTCCCCCATATTTAATGCAGAATATAATGCCTTGTCAAGTCGCATTTGCTGAATTACATGTGCAGAAAGAATCTATTGATCGTATCAGTGCAAGTTCGCTGGATGATAGTTAGAAAGTGACATGTTTACACTGTAGCCTGTTTTCATATGTCTGGCCTGTGATTCGGATATTTGTCCAAACATGCATGTGTTGTTGCGCATAGCATGCACCCTGCCTGTCACATCCGCCGAGAATGAACGCACAAACAGTGTGTTGAAACTGCTGAAAACATATCTCCACACAACGACGTCAACAAGCAACAAGACTCGCTGGCCTGGCACTAATGAAAATCCACAACTGCGGTCCTCGTCTTTCTTCTCTGACAAGCCGCCATTTTTTAATAACGCTCAAAAACGGGTCAATCTGCGTTGATTTTGGTGCTATCAAATGTTGGACGTATATAGCAGATCTTTATTTCGATCACTCAGGCATAATTGTCAAATACAATGCGCTAATTCCGTATATTATCTGTGTTTCTCTGTGTCTCTTTGTTTCTCTGTGTTTCTCTGTGTCTCTTTGTTTCTCTGTGTTTCTCTATGTTTCTCTCTTTGTTTCCCTGTGTCTTTTTGTGTGTCTACGTTTTTTTCTCTGTTTTTCTGCCTGTCTCTATGTCTGTCTATCCGTGTTTGTCTATTCCTCTGCGATCGTGCGTGCGCACGAATGTATGTATGAGCGCGTGCGCGCGCGTGTGGGCGCGTTCGTGTGTACGTGTGAAGATGTATCTATCAAATTAGTACTGATATACCTTCTTGAAATATCTACCAGACAAAATATTCAATTAATCTAATCTCCCCGAGTGATATCCCATACATTTTAACCGGGAAATGTTATGTTCCCGTCGTCTTGTATCTGGTGTTTGCCTGCTTGGCGAACTCGATGCCTTCGGTCAAGTCGCATTTGTCCCTCATCCAACCTCGTCAATTCGTGGAATTAATTACCATCATGCAAATGTCGGCCACTATAACCGACAGGCGTTTTGTATAATTAGACAGTTCCTAATTGCTTCTATTGAGAAAATACGGTTGTCGTGGCACGTTTTCGCTAAATACAACCGTCTTATGTAAATGACATCTCCCCGCTGTACAACCTTTGGCTCAATGTACGTCCTCCACTCCCTCTACACACCCGATGGTCATGATTATTCATGCTAATCACTCCAGTCATTTACACCACTGATGGATGTCGTTGTCATTTATTCATCTGTCGCCGTAGTGTCCTACGTTGCACCGTGGCATTTTGTGAAGTAGTAATCTCGTCACCTTTCGTGTCGTTCAGCGTAATTTGTCGTGAGCAGAGGAGGTCTTCGGTAGATGGTAGTTGATCGGACGACACGAGCGAACTACGAGGGACTGATAACGAATGTAATCATCATCGTCTTCGTCGTCGTCGTCATCAGTGTCAAGATCATCATCATAATCACCATCATCATTATTATCATCATCATTATCTTCATCATCACCACCACCGCTACCATCGGCAGCGGAATTAATGATATCCCAGCAACACCCACAACCCACATATGTAACAGTGCGAAGGCCGAATATAAAGTTACCCGAGGCGATGTAATTATGATAACATTAGACGACACAGAGCTTCTGGGTAAATACTGCTTTTCAGGTAGAGAATATGATCAAACAATCAGACAAGACGTGAGTCTAAATTTATCATAATCGTAATATTTCCTGTACTGTTTCGCGTGAGTGCGTGCGTGAGTGCGTGCATGTATACGCGTGTGCCTGCGTGCGTGAATGTATATATATATATATATATATATATATATATATATATATATAATATATATACCCACATACAAATGCACGCACGTACACACGCACATGAACACACACCAAAAAAACACATTCACGCATTCATGCTGGTATATATATATATATATATATATATATATATATATATATATATATATATATATATATATATATATATATATATATATATATATATACACACACCGACATACAAATGCACGCACGTACACACGCACATGAACACACACAAAAACACATTCACGCACGCACGCACGCACGCATTCACGCGAAACATTACAGGAAATATTACGATTATGATAAATTTAGACTTACGTCTTGTCTGATTGTTTGATATATATATATATATATATATATATATATACATATATATGTATACATATATATATATATACATATGTATACATATATATATATATATATATATATATATATATATATATATATATATATATATATATATATATATATATATATATATATATATATATATATATATATATATATATATATATATATATATATATATATATATATATATATATATATATATATATATATATATATATACATATATATATATATATATATATATATATATATATATATATATATATATATATATATATATATATATATATATATATATATATATATATATATATATATATATATATATATATATATATATATATATATATATATATATATATATATATATATATATATATATATATATATATATATATATGTATATATATGTATATATATGTATACATATATATATATATATATATATATATATATATATATATATATATATATATATATATATATATATATATATATATATATATATATATATATATATATATATATATATATATAATCGTAATATTGTTGGTCTGAGGCTTCCAGAGCAGATTACTCGGCGTCCCTCTTCAAGATCTGCTCCCAGTTTGACTTACACTCTACCACGAAGAAACATTTGAGAAGGATCAGTGTAGATCAGATATAAGAAAGTACATATTCACACAGCGGACAATAACTGAACGAACAAATTATCTCCACATTGTGTATATGTATATGCTAGCAGCGTGAATATATCTAAAACAACAGTGACAAATATATCAACAGGGCGGATTCCACATAGATGAAAACATGTTGGACTCTCGATAAACCAATGGTTTCCTTGTGCACTTGTCGTCTGGGCCTTTTGCACCGCTACATGGTAGCACGGGTGACTAGGCTTGCCCCCCCCCCGTCTCCCCCTTTGCGAGATCCTAGAGAGCATTACCCCTGGTTGCAATCTTTAAAAAATGCAAGTAGCCTACGTCGGTAGTATCCAGAAAATTCACAATAAGCGACATCAACATCTCGACTTCCAAGAAGAAAAAAAAACTTTTTATTGATTTAATTAAAACTCTATCGCCCAATTGCAAGTTGCATTCCAATCAGTTTACACAATGCAACAATCTGTGCGTGCGATTGCGCTATTGTCCATAGCTACAATACCAAAGGTGACATGGATCATCTTCAACCATGTTAGCTTTGTTGTGACGGATGCCAGATTGACGCGGAATACAAATTGACCAAAGTACGCTTCGTGAGAAACATTCTTTGGAAATCACAACAATAATATTGTTGTGTTTTCGCCAAAGACGTTTCTTTTCATTTTTACTTATTTGTCTATAACAAATAAATTATAATTTTTGAAGAAACACTTGCTCAACGTGACGTCTTATTGTATTGCTGCAATAATACGTTTTAGTTGTACCAGTGTGATATGTTTGATAGTATGTTAGTTGTGTATGAACATTGACTATCTCTCCCTCTCTCTAATATGGATGAATAATTTGTAAGGTGGAATGTTCTGATTGCATTATAGTGATGTGTTTGTCACATAGAAATGGGATGTTCGCATGCACAATAGTTTGAATAATATCACTGACACTCACGATGTTGTCCTGTTACATTACATTACGTCAAAGTTAATATAAACAAGTACTTCGGTGACATATAAATACCGTTTTTATTTATTGTCCTTGCTAATATGTTGGTGATACTCGCTAATATGTTGGTGATACCGGAACATACATAATTAATAAACTGTTTGCTTTCAAATCAAGCATAAAAACACAATTATTTCAGCAAGCAAAATTGCTTTCTCGTGCAACACAAAATGTGGTAAAACAGTCGATATATCTTGATTGTTAAGACCCTGGATGCAAGGGTTTATCAAATACGACTGACGGGACTGATCACGTATGACATGTTGAAGCGGTTCACGAAACAGTAGCCATCGTCTCGTCGGCTTCATTCGTCAGTAGTTATACAGCAGCATTTTTGAGAGAAATTAATCGACACAAACCTGATGGGAGCCACAATCGACGGAGAACAGGAACAATTCGCTAATTTACTGGCAGCTGAAACAAAGACGAATTTCGTGCACTGAATAACATGTGGTGTCTATGCCAGGGGAAGTAAATTGTCCCACACACGCAGCTAGAGCTGTTTCCCGATTGGGCGCGTGAGAGGCTCCGTGCAGGCCGTGTCTACGGCAATATATGGATGATTGTAGTAGACATGTTCAACTTCAATGTTTGTGTTATTAGCATACAAAGACAGCATCACAATCGCAACGATGGTCGCCAAGCACCAACTTCGATATGTTCGTGTATCAATTCTCAAGTATTCACTTTCACAAGTGGCATGAACGATGGAAATTAATAGAGGCTGCCCGGACTAATTCGCGCGATTTATTGCCGTGCGCCTAAACAATCGCGTATATACGTCAACGTATGCTCAATCGCGTTCGAAGTTATCCAAACGTCAGATCAGCCAATGTTTACGTTCTGGTGCTAGCGTTGTGATTTCTGTTTAATGCCAGTAAGCGTTGTTGTTGGTAAGATGTAGTCTTTGCTGAAACAGTAATTCTTTCCGACCCTTATTTGAAGTACAAGTTGCACCTCCGTCGTCGACAATGCGATGGATTGCATTTAATACACGCCAGCAGTCTAGCGATCAAAACAAGATATTCAGGGTAACGCCAAAGAGTCTGTATTCCAGTGCTAAAGAAGGAGAGTGTCCGAATAATAGAGCAACGCATTTATTTCGTGCGCTAGATGCCATTAGAGCAGACATGTTTCATGGAAGAGAGACACAATGGATGAAACTGCCGCCCAGAGACGGATATTAAAAAAAGTGACAGCGCAAACTCTCCGTTTCTTATAGGCCACCCAAAGACTGTGCTGATCACGAAGTCGTGTAGAGAATGCTCCGTGACATGGGTATGACAGAACATCTCATATTCCTGGTGAGGAGCGTGTATTGGAAGTAAAGGGTAGAACGACAATGTCAAACACGCTATGAAGATGAAGATTGGGATGCCGGTTTTAGTATTGGAGGAAGTTAAACTTGATGTGATAATAACATGATAACATATAAAGATAAGAGTGAGGATAATAATAGTAATAACAACAATAATATAAAAGTTATACAATAACCATTTTATTTAAGACAACGATACATTGAAATATACATTGAATCCACAGGAAATGGAAGAAAAATATGGATAAACAATAATGAATTACACACAATTACATAATAATTACATAACAATTACATAGTAATGTATAAAGCACTTATCCATGAACTGTGGAATCTAGAAGTGGTACATACATCACTGTTAAGAGTACATCATACAATTCAAATAATTGAAGTAGACAACCGGCTCATTAAATCATAAATGCATTTTCTAATACGAATGTTGCAACTCTCAACAACTGCAATGGCAAATATAAAAGTTGCACTACATCTCTCTGAATGCATTATTGTTAGACGACTTTCTATAGAAATCACAAACATAAATGACTGCAATAGCAGGTAAATTATTCTTGACATGCACACGTTCTAAGTGAAACATTGCACCTGCTATAAAGACCCCTTTCTTTGGCTTTATCAGCTGCATCACGTGGATTATCAAATGTATTTATATGACTTGGTGATATTTAATGTCATTTCATCCAACATTATATTTGCCACATAACTTCATTTCATTGTTTAAAAAATATTACTTGCGGTTTTTGACTATTAAAAGAATATCATTATCCCATCCATACGTGTAGCTAACTTCTAGAAGCCTTTGCAATCGCTTGGTGGGGGAGCAAGCAACCCCTTGGCGGAGGGAGTAAGTAACCCCTTGGCGGAGGGAGTAAGTAATCCCTTGGCGGAGGGAGTAAGTAACCCCTTGGCGGAGGGAGTAAGTAACCCCTTGGCGGAGGGAGTAAGTAACCCCTTGGTGGAGGGAGTAAGTAACCCCTTGGTGGAGGGAGTAAGTAACCCCATGGCGGAGGGAGTAAGTAACCCCTTGGCGGAGGGAGTAAGTAACCCCTTGGCGGAGGGAGTAAGTAACCCCTTGACGGAGGGAGCAAGCAACCCCTTGGCGGAGGGAGTAAGCACCCATTGGTGGAGGGAGTAAGTAACCCATTGGTGGAGGGAGTAAGTAACCCTTTGGTGGAGGGAGTAAGTAACCCTTTGGTGGAGGGAGTAAGTAACCCTTTGGCGGAGGGAGCAAACAGCCCCTTGGCGGAGGGAGTAAGTGACCCCTTGGCGGAGGGAGTAAGTAAACCATTGGTGGAGGGAGCAAGCAGCCCCTTGGCGGAGGGAGTAAGTAACCCTTTGGTGGAGGGAGTAAGTAACCCATTGGTGGAGGGAGTAAGTAACCCATTGGTGGAGGGAGTAAGTAACCCATTGGCGGAGGGAGTAAGTAACCCCTTGGTGGAGGGAGTAAGTAACCCATTGGTGGAGGGAGTAAGTAACCCTTTGGCGGAGGGAGCAAGCACCCATTGGTGGAGGGAGTAAGTAACCCCTTGGCGGAGGGAGTAAGTAACCCCTTGGCAGAGGGAGCAAGCAGCCCCTTGGCGGAGGGAGTGAGTGGTTAACCCCTTGGCGGAGGGAGTAAGTAACCCCTTGGCAGAGGGAGCAAGCAACCCCTTGGCGGAGGGAGTGAGTAACCCCTTGGCAGAGGGAGTAAGTAACTCCTTGGCAGAGGGAGCAAACAACACAATATAATCAGCACACACGAGGTGATTAACAACATTATTACCACAGCAACAACATTACTACCATAGCAACAACCAACATGTAGTTTCAACAATGACATGCTGAGGTCATCTATGTACACATTAAACAATGCCGGGGACGGCATACCCCACTGGCTTGTACCATTATTAACAGAAAATCAGTCAGAGAATACTGATCCCCATCTGACACACAATGACTGGTTGAAAGGTTCAAGTAGTTTTGAAATAGCTTGATGTAGTTCACACGGTCAAAACAGTCCAGAGAGAAAGCAAGAAAGCTGGTCTCTGTCTGAGCACCAAAAATAAATTATTTCAAATGATGACAACATTTGGGGATTTAAAGATTCGAGATGAGCAAGTGAAAGTTGTCAGAAATATCAACTCCCACGGGTTAAAGGTAGTAAAAAATCGCAATTCGAAGGTAACATCAAAAGGAAGTTGCTATTGAGGAGGACAGGAATGACGGCAGAGGCGAAAATCTGGAAGAGCAGACACTTGGAAAGCCAGACCAAAACCAGATTGGTAAATACAATGATCTTTGCAGTTGCTATGAGTATGCCAGTACATCGTGGATGAACAAACAGGAGGAGAACAAGCTAATATACTTTGCAGTTGCTATGAGTATGCCAGTACATCGTGGATGAACAAACAGGAGGAGAACAAGCTAATATACTTTGCAGTTGCTATGAGTATGCCAATACATCGTGGATGAACAAACAGGAGGAGAACATGCTAATATACTTTGCAGTTGCTATGAGTATGCCAGTACATCGTGGATGAACAAACAGGAGGAGAACATGCTAATATACTTTGCAGTTGCTATGAGTATGCCAGTACATCGTGGATGAACAAACAGGAGGAGAACATGCTAATATACTTTGCAGTTGCTATGAGTATGCCAGTACATCGTGGATGAACAAACAGGAGGAGAACAAGCTAATATACTAGACGGCTGGAGGAAACTGATCAAGCGACTCCCCAGAAGTCGGCTGCAATTTCACAAAAAGTAAATAAATTCACTTGCTCAGCAATACATTTGAAACTTTGGCCAAACGCAGCAAACATAGGCCTACGTGTGTCCTTTGTTATCGGTCGCTAGTGCGGTTTTCATGTGCAAAACAATTCCGAATTTTTTTGTCTGCAATGATAAAATCTTTTGTAAATCATGCTCGCTTGTTGTACGAACAACAACATAAAAGGCCAAAAAAATACGCGAAACACAAAAGCCGCTGCAATACATCATGTGCGATACTTCATTGAGACTGCTATTCACCAGTTGATTGCATTGGCGTTTTCACCGCGGACATAGGCCTCTTTTGCGAACGTCGACCCCGAAAAAAACGATACAACGGCGTTGGCATAACAGCGCCGCAAGCGGCAGTAAGAAGTACTAAGAACCTCCTGGCGTATAGGCGGCCAGCAGCGCACGATGGCGTGACTAGAACATAGAGCTGCCTGTGAACTAGACCTACGCTAGCTGTCGATGACTCGAACACTGGCCGGCATTGCCCGACTTGTATTGAATCGGTACCAGACGTCCACTGCTTGTCGATGGTGTCGGGCATCACAGAATACGGTGGAGACGGGTCGAGACTAGCCGGGGAGACGGTCCGTTGAATGGGCGGTAGAAGACGGAGTCTGACATACAGCTCACTTCTTCAAGTTGCAAGTAGGTGCATACTTCTTGTTGTACGTGTTGTTCTTGTAAATGTGATAAAAAACAGAATCTGGGAACGAAATGAACCTGACGGCGATTATTCTCATAAATCTTTAACATTTAATGTCTCGTGAGTGCGTCTTTGAAAAGTCTTGTTGACATGTGACAAGTTATCTACATCAACTAGTCACAGATGGCAGGCGGACAAGATAGTCCAACAATGTTTCACATATGAATGGGACGCCCTGGTGACACTATATGACACTACATGACACTATATGACACTATTGTTTTAGATATGTTCACGCTGCTTGTTATTATGCTGGCAGTAGAGAGTTTGTAGCAATTTATGTTGGTGACAGTAACTGCGTCGCAATCGCTCGACATTGTCATCTAGACTGTCAACTTGAGCTGTTATGTTGTGTTGTTTGTTGATCACGTCGTTCAATGTACGTTCGCAATTAAAAGATGAAGTCGTAGCGTTAGTCATAAATAACACCACGGTCCCACTCCAACTCATATATATATATATATATATATATATATATATATATATATATATATATATATATATATATATATATATATATATATATATATATATATATATATATATATATATATATATATATATATATATACAATACAATCAGTTAGTTTAATAAACATGGCAACAGCCAACACCGCATAAAGTTTTACAGCATAACACACGCCTTAATCAATAATTCAATGGAAAGAAATCCAGTTCAGAACTTATCAGTCAAGTTATTTTCTGCACAAACAATTATTGTCCACAGTATAGATTCATCATCGTGTGTCCCGTCAACGAAGTAATGTTCACAGTGATGCTTGTATCGTTTAAATGTAGTTCACTTCTAAGAACTGCAACAACACCAAATGCATAATTATATAATGATACATCGATTCTGAGGTACGGTTGACCTAAAGATTCAGCACAGTGGGACGTCATCGGTGGCCGTATCAGAGAGGCTGATCTCGTCGAAGAAGGTGCCGCACGTCGTCTTGTGAGCGACGCGAACGTCGCGAGCGAGTTCACTTTCGGGAAGCCGTTTTGGCAGCCGAGCGAATCTCGCCTGATGTACGGAGGCACGTACGTACAGCAGCCGGGCATGAGCGTCTTGGCGGAGGGGGCACCCTTGTACGGCCCGTCGGACCAGCCTTGCTGCGGGTGGCTGAACTGGCGCGAGTGACGGTTCTTCCATTTCGAGACTGTCCAGCCAGTCGGAGTTACGATAGTCTGAACGCGCCATTTGCAAAATAGAACTCAAACGCCGGGTAAACAAGATGTGTAATACAGATGTACAGATTCTGCACGTCAAATCTAAGTTGTGGCAGTGGTGAAATGGTGAGTGGCGCCACTGTGGGGGTTTGAGAAATGGTGAGTGGCGCCACTGTGGGGGTTTGAGATAACACGTAGGCCCATGTATAACTTTTACCAAATGGAACATTTGCGAAATGTAATCGTCCGAGACGATGGTGGAGTGACACGAATGATCGTTGATTGCATCCGATTATTGGTGTCACTCCGCCAGCCGTCTAGGACGATTACAGAGAATGAAGATCGCAAGCGCACGTTCTTTATTGTCACAGTCGGTTGTCATTCGATTGTAAAACAATGGAAACGTTCGTCGGCCATTTTGTACGCGATTATCGCGTCAAAACATAAATAAATTGTTCAGTCATAATCGCACACCCGTTCAATTGTGACATCGTAACTGCGCTACTGTGTCGGATTGAGCATATTGAATGCGCGTAATAAAACACAAAAACGGTATTTAATAAAAACACGACGCGACGTGTATATATACACACACGCACACACGCACACACACACGCACGCACGCACGCACGCACGCACGCACGCACACACACACACTCACATAATTGTCAACATACGTTTTGCTATGTTTGCTAAATGCTACAACATCGGCGCGATAACAACAACGTAAAAAAATCTTACTATATATATATATATATATATATATATATATATATATATATATATATATATATATATATATATATATATATATATATATATATATATATATATATATATATGTATGTATGTATGTATGTATGTATGCATGTATGTACGTACATATGTATGTATGTATGTATGTATGTATGTATGTATGTATGTATATATGCATGTATGTATGTATGTATGTATGTATGTATGTATGTATGTACGTACATATGCATGTATGTATGTATGTATGTATGTATGTATGTATGTACGTACATATGTATGTATGTATGTATGTATATATGTTTGTTATTCACTTTGCATCTCGGGCGCCACACTTTCAGGAACTTCTTTATTGTCACAGTCGGTTGTCATTCGATTGTAAAACAATTGAAACGTTCGTCGGCCATTTTGTACGCGATTATCGCGTTAAAACATAAATAAATTGTTCAGTCATAATCGCACACCCGTTCAATTGTGACATCGTAACTGCGCTACTGTGTCGGATTGAGCATATTGAATGCGCGTAATAAAACACAAAAACGGTATTTAATAAAAACACGACGCGACGTGTATATATACACACACGCACACACGCACACACACACGCACACACGCACGCACGCACACACACACACTCACATAATTGTCAACATACGTTTTGCTATGTTTGCTAAATGCTACAACATCGGCGCGATAACAATGTATGTATGTATGTATGTATGTACGTACATATGTATGTATGTATGTATGTATATATGTTTGTTATTCACTTTGCATCTCGGGCGCCACACTTTCAGGAACTTTTCACTCACCCCACTATTGCCCTTTGTACAAACAATCGAATTACCCTTTGTAGTTACTACGCATAATTGTTCGCAACACCATGCGAACAATTATGCACACTTGATCGCAACGTAGTGCGTCTTTTGTACGATTGTCGCTAGTTACGTAAACCGTCGCTAGACGCTACTATAACTGCCAGTTCGGGCTCGTGCTTGAAACGTTAAAAAACGAGTTTCTCGGAAGTAACACATGACACCAGCTGCACCACATGTCATCAGCACCACATGACACCAGCTGCACCATTTGTCATCAGCAATACATTTTACCTCTACTGATTCGGATCACCCTGTTTTGCAGCAGACGCAAATCTCACCGCAGTTATTAAACCGACTGCGCATATACAGAAGCTTTTCACGCACTAAATATTTGAACATCAATGAACTTGATTCGTGATGGGCTAAATCACTTGTGGAGGTCGGGGGGGGCGAGGGGGTTGGGCGGGGGGCGGGGGGCGGGGGGCGGGGGGCGGGGGGCGGGGGGCGAGGGGGATCGGTGCTAAAGAGTTAAAGAGAATAAATGAAAATGGAATTGTCATCTAACAAAGCAAAGATTCACAAGCAGGCAGAAGATGATATAGACTGGTAGAATTGCACAATTCTCGAAAGTGGGATTACCTGGCAAGAGATGCTGAAGACAAGTCGAGCGCGCCACATAGGCCTTCACCTTTAAGCGACTATTTAGCGCAAAGTGATGACTATAATTTCCTTGTTAGAGCAGCGAGCACGAAGACGTGTATGTCCAATAATGACCGAGTTTGGCATGATTACTAATTAACAGCAGAACACGCACAATTGTCAGGGGTCATTTCGTGAGGCACGCTGCGGTGTCATGTGTAGGCACATTCTGGGAAAACGCATCGAGTTGCAAATAAGAAAGACAGCAATGTCATATTAATATTGATAATGTGCATTTCTGTTCGAATCTCTCGGGACAAACCGTGTGCAATTGCCGGACCGTTGTATGACAGTTGACACTTTACACTGGCTATTGCCGAAAGTATTTCAAATGAAATTAGGAATAATGTTGTTATGCGCTTAAGTTTGGCTTTACTGTGATATTAGCTCACCTATGACCAATAAGGCTGCTATCATTTTATCCTGTCCAAAATAACGGTTTTTTTCTTAAGCAGAAACGGTTATGAATTTCATGAATAAATGTTTGCACCATCAAATCAGACCAGTTTTCACAGCAATACTCATGATTTATACGTATATTGCACCAGTGCAATCATGTTGATGAATACAAAAATCAGGTCGATCTTAGTATTTCTCCATAATTGTCGCACTGTGGTTTTGTACGAAATCTGAGTCTAGCAAATGTTGGTTAGAAATCAGATAATTGCATAAAGGCAATATTCAAAGAATCCAAACACGACTATTTTGATGAAAAGGTTGTCCTTCGCCGGTAATAGGCTTAACGAACGCCCAATCCAAAAATAAATAAAAATGAAATTCGTTCCCAACAATGATGACAGTTACAACACGTAAAACATTTAATAAAAACATGTAATGGTTAAAACTTAAAACACGTGGATCTATTTAAACCTTTTCTTATTCCACTTCAGCTCAGAATTATGTTAAACTCACAATGTGTTGCATATTCTGTCTTCTGGTAAAATACTGACGATATGCTTACTAGATAAACATGTACACTGACGTTCAGTTGCGGAATAATAGTTCAACCATAGCTTCCATGAATCAATAACTCATTGGCGACATGATTTGGACAACATTTAAATGTAAATCTATTCTGCGTGTGATATAATCATATATCCCCAGAGGATGTTGCACCAGTCCACTTAATAAATATTTAATGGTCAGACCGATTTGTTGACGAAACTGCTAATCATTCACAACTCACTGGCCGACCGACCGACCGACCGACCGACCGACCGACCGACCGACCGACCGACCGACCGACCGACCGACCGACCGACCGACCGACCGACCGACCGACCGACCGACCGACCGACCGACCGACCGACCGACCGACCGACCGACCGACCGACCGACCGACCGACCGACCGACCGACCGACCGACCGACCGACCGACCGACCGACCGACCGACCGACCGACCGACCGACCGACCGACCGACCGACCGACCGACCGACCGACCGACCGACCGACCGACCGACCGACCGACCGACCGACCGACCGACCGACCGACCGACCGACCGACCGACCGACCGACCGACCGACCGACCGACCGACCGACCGACCGACCGACCGACCGACCGACCGACCGACCGACCGACCGACCGACCGACCGACCGACCGACCGACCGACCGACCGACCGACCGACCGACCGACCGACCGACCGACCGACCGACCGACCGACCGACCGACCGACCGACCGACCGACCGACCGACCGACCGACCGACCGACCGACCGACCGACATTGCTGACTCGTCGATCTCCGGACATCTCTATTCCTCATGGCCGTTTTCAGTTCTCCGATACATGTTAAGGCTTAGAAAGTCTCAGAAAGAGCTCTTTCTGCTGGTCTGTTATTGATCGATACATTGGCTTATACGTGGAGCCACGATTCAATAAAATTAATATATTCATACGGTCGGTATTGTGAAACCCACATATTGTTGTCGATGCGTGACGGCAATAAGGTGTTACTTGTATTGATGTTTAATATATTTTATTCGATATAGCGCCAAATCCAATTTTAAAATGTCTGTGGCGCTTTACAAGACAAATAGTTATAAAATTGCTAAATAAACATGCAATTCTTTACAAATAAATTATACAAGCTAGTTCAAACAAGAATATAAAATATATATATAGTGTAATAAAATATAATATAATAAGCATATGTTAATTTAATATACAGGTATAAGTTAATTAAGATTAGTAAAATACAGATAAGTACAGTACTTAAATACACTAAAAATATTTATCATAATTAGAGCTCAATAGTGTTAATATTGCGTAGAAATAAGAATATGTAAATATATATAACTGAAATAATGTACATGAAGTTATAATTAATAAATAAACATATAAATATGTTAATGCATAATAAGATAAATAAATTAGTGCAGGAACTACCATGTTGGATTAGAATGAGAGACATTTTAATGTCATTAGGCAGAGTATTTCACAAAGTCGCCGCGGCGACCGCAAACGAGCTGTCCCCAGCTTTGACATGAGTCGGCCGAACAGTTAACATGTTACTGCTTATTGTCTCGGCCACTTTTCGGCCACCATTCTTTTATTGTTGCTTATAAATAGGGGATATTGTCTTAAGGGGTATTGTCATATGAGGATATTGTCCTAGGGGGATATTGTCTGGGAGGATTTTGTCCGGGGGGGTTATGCCCTAGAATCCAACACACATATGCGGGCGGTATTGTCCATCCTCGCAGTTCGTCTCGTATGTTCCTTCCTTCCTACGTTTCCCGTGGCTGTATCGTGCAATGTTGTTAATTATAACTGACTTGCGGAAATGAATGATGACCCTTTACGTATGTAAAATATGTTGACGTTGATTGTTTAATCAGTATGTAAACTCCTGTGTTCAGGGTCTAATATTTGGTGGGCCTCTGTCCGAATTCGGGTTTTCGCATGGTTTTCTCTGGTTGTTTGAGACACAGATCGTCTTTCTGTTTAATACACAAATGCGTTGACCTTGTCCTAGAATATTAGAGCTGTATTTTGGCACAGTTGTCTGCATAAATATGAACAATACAACTGGGCTGTTTGTACCTCTTTGGCAAAAATATGATGCCCGTCTTACTCTCGATGAGCCAACGGCTTCCTTGTCCGTTTGCCATCTGGATTTTTTTTACCTTGGAATGGCAATCTTGTTAAACACAACGGACAGCCAGTAAAAATGTGTGTACTTTCCAGCTGGAATACAACACCTTGGGGCTACACCGTATCTACCTGTGATGAAGCATGACCCTTTCTTCTGATGCCTATGTTGTTGTTTAGTCAGTTGTAGAACACCTCGGGCGCGTCATGCAGTGCACCGGCGCCCTGCGTCATGCAGTGCCACCGGCGCCCTGCGTCCTACAGTGCCACCGGCGCCCTGCATCATGCAGTGCCACCGGCGCCCTGCCTCACGCAGTGCCACCGGCGCCCTGCGTCCTGCAGTGCTACCGGCGCCCTGCGTCCTGCAGTGCCACCGGCGCCCTGCGTCCTGCAGTGCCACCGGCGCCCTGCGTCCTGTAGTGCCACCGGCGCCCTGCGTCCTGCAGTGCCACCGGCGCCCTGCGTCCAGCAGTGCCACCGGCGCCCTGCATCCTGCAGTGCCACCGGCGCCCTGCGTCCAGCAGTGCCACCGGCGCCCTGCGTCCTGCAGTGCCACCGGCGCCCTGCGGTCCACATACAGCGAGTAACACCAACGTGAGGAATATTATGTGTGAGATCAGCGTATAAACATGTTGCATGTTTTGGACAGTTCCCACGATGCGGGAGTTACATTCAGTGTACTGTATTACCTTTAACTTACCTTTTATAGAGGCGCATCTGCATATCGGTTAGAAGATCGGACCGAGGGCAGTTCTCGTGCTGTTTTTTTTCGAAGCTTGTGCAGAGAAATTGAGATGGTGTTAGAATGAACAGGTCTGCCAGGGGTGAAATGTAAGGCGCTTTGAACAGTCCCAATGGACTGGATACCGCGCTACATAAGAACGAACTTGTTTCCAACTGACCCCTTTAGATTTATAATAAACTATTATACACACTTTATAAAGTTAAATGTATCTAGTATTGCAGGTAACACGTAATAACATAAACATATACACAATAATGTGATATCCCAGTTAATATCTCGGCCGTATGCGTCACTGCAGTGACGACATATTTTACGTCATTAGACAATGTGATCACGTGATTTACGTTTGTTTTGAAAAAGCAACAAAAAAGCTGGACATTTCCTACAAACAGCGGGGAAGCGGGATCAGGGGCAAAACGGTATTTCCCGCCCGAAAACGGTACTATTGACACCCGTGTGAATGTCGCCAGCTCGGCGTCTACAAAACATCGGTTCTCATTACAACATATCGCAAATAACTTAAAATGGGGTCGTCGTGTGTGAAAGGTCGAGTGCCAAACGCTAGCGGAAGATCACACACGATTGATCTGATAGGAGCTGTCATACAGAAGATCACACACGATTGATCTGATAGGAACTGTCATACAGAAGATCACACACGATTGATCTGATAGGAGCTGTCATACAGAAGATCACACACGATTGGTCTGATAGGAGCTGTCATACAGAAGATCACACACGATTGATCTGATAGGAGCTGTCATACAGAAGATCACACACGATTGATCTGATAGGAGCTGTCATACAGACGCAGAACCACCGTCGCGCATGCGCTAACTATAGAAATCGGCTGGAGACCAGAACGCTTTCACATTGCAATGGTATGTTAGAAACTGGTGCGACGTTGCACTAGGGACCCCAATAGAAATATGCCGCATTGACATTTTGGATTATCCTCGTACGTGACGGTACGTTCATCAGACACAGTGAGCAGTGTCATTGTATTATTCATGTTTTTGTCGTGTTCATACAAATGACTGTTATGATGCCTTCCTGCGAATAAAATAAAATACCACCTTATCTATGTCCACGTGACTACGTTGATGGTTACCGTTGAGCTTGATGAGAGCAGTGCATGGGTATATTTTGCGACGCTGTCCCCGCTCAGGGATTTCTTGTTTATTCATTATAATCATATCATACGGCACCTGTAGTAACTCATATAAATGTATTAGCATAGCTAGTTAAGTAAAATAACACAATATATGTGTGTGTGTGTGTGTGCGTGCGTGCGTGCGTGCGTGCGTGCGTGCGTGCGTGCGTGCGTGCGTGCGTGCCTGTGTCCCCTGGCATTTGCTATGGAGTCCGTATGTTGTGAATTGATAAATTTGTTACCGAAATCGTTTTTAGGAGTCCATCCTTTTAGCCTATCGCATGTCTGGTTTGTTGGTGCCCAATTGTGTAGTGTGTGAATAGTTTATGTAGCATCCGCAGTCGATTAACAAAAGTGCCTATTTTCTCAAATCATCGACAGAATTTGCTTTAATTGTTAGATCTGGTAAGGCTAAAATATTGGATATCCAAGGTGGCAAATACTGTACGGGTCAACGCCAATCACGGGCGTGATTTCCATCCTCTCGCCGATTACATAACAAAGTTTTCGAAATTTCACCAATAGTGAAATTCATGAGTTTCCATTTTTGCTTCATTTAATGTTTGATCGAACATTAAGTAATGTAATAGTTTGTCTGATGATTTCACAAAAACTACATGTAAAAGTAGCACAAGCGAGCTAGCATGTTGCAGTGAATGCTATATAGGTTGGATTTTTTTCGCAAAATGCATTTGAAATGAGACTAGCAAAAAATCGAATTGATGAGGGCCATCGATGTGTTCCCTAAACGTACATTGTTTGTTACACGTCGACTAGGTGGCTGTGAACAATGGACGGCGTGGTTTAATAGGTGCTGCAATATTTAGTGCGATGTCTCGCACTTAGCTAGGAATAAGTCAAAATACCCCTGTTTTTCTGTTAACGTCGTGGTTTTGCTGTGTCGATTCATTTACTAAACCGCCACACTTCAATCGCTCATTTGCTCAGTGCAACTGCAATGCATTCCGTTGTGCGCGCACTAAAAAAGACATTACAAAGTATTGCGCGTTTTTATGATTCACCAACGTTTAACCTAAATGCGTTCATTTTCAGGCAGAGGTGATGCATATTTTATTTTGTCCTGCCTCTTTTCCAAGAAAACTCTAGCAGTTAATTTCACACTACTATTATTACGGTCTTTAATAGCCTTGCATTCTTCGCAAAGCTAAAAAACCGAAAGGCCGGAAGGAAAGTTTATTGAAGACGATTCAGTTAATGCTCACGTAATCGGGTATATTTCCAGGAATTTGGTAAAATTAAATAGAAAAATGCCAGTACGCCACATCGTTCAGAAAACGGTAAATACCGGGGATTGTGTGATTATAAAACAAAACAAAGAGAAAATTGTGTTGTTGTTCGTCGACCAAGGACATTCTCGAATGAACGCAACATCGGGGTATCTAATCGAAATTCGATAAGTACGAAAGGTCGTGTTCACACGATCGTTGATCATGTGAACACGATCGTTTAACATGAAACCGGATTTTAACGTGCATGTGTGTGTGCAGTGTCGATTCTTGCCAGAAAGCTTTTCAAAACGACGACGAAGCTTTTCAAATGAATCAGAGTCAAGAGCTAAATTGTGACCGCTTGGACAAACACACGCAGGCACGCACGCACGCACGCACGCACGCACGCACGCACGCACATTATATTGTTACATAACGTACGTGCAATCGCTTAAAGCGAATTTTATAGTTCTTACTTTGAAATTTCCTACGTGGATGTCATATTGCCGCGTTCCGTGGTCCATTAAATACGAGTCTGCACGAGCGTGCTCTGCAAAATCTGTAATATTTCGAAGGTAAAATCATCATTGAGAACAATATCAAGTGCATATATGGTGAATAGATCCACCACGAACACACCCGTGGTTTGACCACACCATTATATGGGCATCATGTAGATCGAAGATGGTCAATGCTGAATCCGACTGACTGGGGTATGCGGTCAAGTGTAGTCGCACACACGGCACCTGCCGCCGGCCAGCCAGGGATGGGCACCGACTGAAGGGAGTGGCGTCTGCTATCGGGAATAATGGGTCAAGGAGACCAGTTACTAGTTTCGGAAATAATAATAATTTGTACTAGATTTATCAACGCGCTTGTATACAATTATTATTAAATAAAAACTCATTATATTTAGTTTTAAGATATATACATAAAATAAATATATAAATTGAAATACAGTATGCTTGATGACGCAAACAAAAATAATATAATGACATTATTGAACATTGTTCTAATTACGAAAACGTGTTCAAATGAGAAACTATCGTAAAACTATCGTAGCAACCTATTACAGTGTCACTAGTCATTCACTAGTTTGAACAGGTGGGTTTTTAGTATTCGTTTAAATATCTGCAGATCTTTAGAGGCGCGACAGTAACAGGCAACCAATGCCAGAGTGAGGACGCCGAAATCCCAAAAGCACGTCTCCCAATCACACGTTTTGCCACCTGTACACTTAGCATCGAGTGCTGCGGCTGTCGTAGTCTGCTATCACAGTGGTGCACATGCACCAGTTCAGCTAGATAATTGGGTCCCAGGTAACGTAAACATTTAAACACAATTACTAACACTTTAAATTCGATTCAGTGACGCCCCGATAGCCAATGCAGCGCCCGCAACACAGGGGTGATAGGGTCGTGTTGCCGTGTCCTAGTTACCAAGCGGGCAGCTTTGTATTGGATCCGCTGTAGGCGTTCGATTTGTCCACATTGTAGTCCTAGCAACAGAGAATTGCAATAGTCCAGCCGTGGTGTTATAAGGACTTGAACCGCACATCTTGTAGCCTCAGGGGTTAGATAACGCCGAATGGGCGATAGCCTGCGTAGATGGTAGTTGCAGACAGCAGTAACCTGGTCGATCACAGATAACTGTTGGTCCATAATTACACCCATATTTCGAACACGCGACGCAGGAATGGTGGTTTTACTCTCGCCACTGACTGGGTAGGAGACAACATTGCCAAATTTAGTGTTGTTGTGTCTGGAGATGAAGCGTATCACTTCAGTGTTGCTGTCATTTGACGTCAGTCGATGCAGCAGCATCCACTTTCGTATTTCTCTTATGCATGTGACTAGACGCCTCATAGATCGTTCTTTGTCACTTTCAATGTTAGGGTATATTAATATATTATCGGCATATGTTTGATAGCTAACACATGCCTCTGAAGTATGCGATTCATCGGAGCAGTATACATCGTGAATAGAATGGGTCCAAGAGCAGAACCATGTGGCACTCCACACCACAGTGGAACACTTACATAACCATGTGTCACTCCACACCACAGTAGAACACTTACATAACCATGTGTCACTCCACACCACAGTGGAACACTTACAGAACCCTGTGTCACTCCACACCACAGTGGAACACTTACAGAACCCTGTGTCACTCCACACCACAGTGGAAAACTTACATAACCTTGTGTCACTCCACACCACAGTGGAACCCTTACAGAACCCTGTGTCACTCCACACCACAGTGGAACACTTACAGAACCATGTGTCACTCCACACCACAGTGGAACACTTACAGAACCCTGTGTCACTCCACACCACAGTGGAACACTTACAGAACCATGTGTCACTCCACACCACAGTGGAACACTTACATAACCCTGTGTCACTCCACACCACAGTGGAACACTTACAGAACCCTGTGTCACTCCACACCACAGTGGAACACTTACAGAACCCTGTGTCACTCCACACCACAGTGGAACACTTACAGAACCCTGTGTCACTCCACACCACAGTGGAACACTTACATAACCCTGTGTCACTCCACACCACAGTGGAACACTTACAGAACCCTGTGTCACTCCACACCACAGTGGAACACTTACAGAACCCTGTGTCACTCCACACCACAGCGGAACACTTACAGAACCCTGTGTCACTCCACACCACAGTGGAACACTTACAGAACCATGTGTCACTCCACACCACAGTGGAACACTTACAGAACCCTGTGTCATTCCACACCACAGTGGAACACTTACAGAACCCTGTGTCACTCCACACCACAGTGGAAGACTTACAGAACCATGTGTCACTCCACACCACAGTGGAACACTTACAGAACCCTGTGTCACTCCACACCACAGTGGAAGACTTACAGAACCCTGTGTCACTCCACACCACAGTGGAAAACTTACAGAACCTTGTGTCACTCCACACCACAGTGGAACACTTACAGAACCATGTGTCACTCCACACCACAGTGGAACACTTACAGAACCATGTGTCACTCCACACCACAGTGGAACACTTACAGAACCATGTGTCACTCCACACCACAGTGGAACACTTACAGAACCCTGTGTCACTCCACACCACAGTGGAACACTTTCAGAACCATGTGTCACTCCACACCACAGTGGAACACATGCCGATGAGGCACCATCAGTTTGAACACGATATGTCCGTCCGTCCATGTACGACATAAACCTCAATAGTGCTCCACGTCGTATCCCATATTCGCATTTGAACAAGAGCGTCAGTTGGTCTTGGTAAACAGAATCAAACGCTGCTGATAAGTCTAACTTGACCAGCATTGCGACATAGTTGTCATCTAAAGCTGTAGCAATGTCAAGTTGAATTTTGAGTAAAGTGGATTGCCCTGTAAGCAGACATATATCTCAGTGTGCTAGATTGTCACATTAGATGCAGTTGGATCGGAATTGCGAGAGTTCACCAAATCTAAGGTATGGCCCCTTTTGTGAGTAAGTAACATGACGTATTGCTGACGACCGTGCTCTTCCAAAATGTGGTGTAATTTGACCACTCCAGGGGCACTGTTGGGTTCGAAGTGGATATTAAAATCACCAGTAATTAATATATCAAAATGGATCACCACAACTTCACTGAAGTACACAGACAGTTCGTCGAGGAATGACGTCAGTGACGATGTTGGCGGGTGATAGATGACAATAACACGCACTGGATTGGACGGCTTGGTTGACGTGACATCAATGTGTTCAAATGTAATGAAACGTTTGGAAGGTGTCTTTATGAATTCGCAAGATGTCTTGTGTAATATGCCCACTCCTCCTCTGCGCTTTGTAGACCGGCATACACGAATGTATTCTTAACCTGAAGGCAGCAGATTATTCGTAGCGGCTCTGTGTGTTGGTTTCTGTCAGAAAAGCCAGCATCTAACACATGTTCACAGAGTAATGCTGGGGCAGGAACACACAAAAATTACGAAGTTATAATATGTTGTATGAGAATAAATCACACGAATAAGTAAACAATATTTAATTTAATTGTTTTATGACAATCCGTGTATTAACTCTTACTATATTATACTAAATCAACATGCTACATGACAATTCAACTGATATTACGCTATCAAATCAAGCGAACTAAACAAAACATATGAAGATTAGAGTGATACATTTTCAATTTTGAGCTAGAGAAGTTTGAAGGTTTTGTAGACGTGATTGGACTCTGATCGTCCTATTCCACAAATTGTCCTACATTTAAAGTGCCTTATTATATAGTGAAACAACTAATCTAAATGCCTACAAGATGCATTCTTTATGTGATACATCATATACAAATATATCTGGCATGGGAACACATCTACTTGGCCTAGTGTTCGCCAGGAACCTGATCGTTTTAGGTTTGTTCGCCAGGACACTGATCGTTTTAGGTTTGTTCGCCAGGACACTGATCGTTTTAGGTTTGTTCGCCAGGACACTGATCGTTTTAGGTTTGTTCGCCAGGACACTGATCGTTTTACCACTGAGCATCAGATTTGTCACTATGGATTTCATAGTGACTCTGTTCGTTGTTGCACTGTGGACTCTGGTCGTTTCACCTTTGTGGTCGTCATATGTCGCATAACAAGCAAAAGCAGCATTGGTACTGCAATGTAAAGTCCGGTTGTTTTCACCTTTCATTTCCGTAACGATTTCCTGTGATTTTTTCGACTTTACCCCTGACTTAGTTTAGTGCGATCGAGCTTGGCACATCCGATAGAATAGCTCACCTAATGCGTCACCTGAGGCAAGATGTCTGCTGCCAGATGATTACATTGCGGAACCAATATGTGGCAACAGCAACTGACATTCTAACGTGTTTCCAAGGTGGTGTGGGTGATGTAAACGATTACTCTAAAGTAGAGTTTCTGACATCATTCGATCCGCGAGCCACGAAAACATGAGTATGACGTGATATGATTGGACACGTGTAGCTAGGTCACTGGATGAAAAACAAAAATAAGTTCCGTCTTCAGAAATGTGTTGTGTTACTAACAGTGCCCGGCATATCAGGTTTTATTATACATTCAGATGTTTGAAGAGAAGGAATGTACGCTAGGAATGTACGCTAGGAATGTACGCTAGGAATGTACGCTACGAATGTACGCTACGAATGCACGCTGGTGTTTCAAAGTTATCGAAACAAAAGTCATCTAAACATCATAATAAACCATGTAGGTAATAAATGTATGTCCAACAGCAACATAGATACAAAGACACGTACGTGTTCGCGGTACTACATAAATAAACATAATATTTAGAATTTACAGCATTGCTATTATTTCATAATAATTATTATTGCCGTGCAAATATTACCAAAGTCAGTCTTATTTGGCGAGCTGCATGAGGAAAAAGATCAGTAGGCAGAAAACATCTTTGGTACAAAGATGTTTTGAGACGTGACCTGTAATCTACCGATATCCTACCTGAAACTTTGCGGGTGACTATACACAAATTTAAGTTAATAGGCATACGTACTAATTCCACTTGCTGTGGTGATAACAAGTCTGGCGCACATGCTGATAGGGACACCGATGGATGTGATCTACCAAATGCGACTCACTTATAGTCAGTATCCCCTTCATTTGCTTCCATACAGCTGCCTCTGCGGCTTTCTTCGTAACAATCTCGAAATCCTCGCCGTCCGATATATTATTACGCATCGAGCATGGTTTCACCTAGCGATCAGCCAAGAACCTAGTCCAAAACCAGAATGAACTGTTGGCGTCATAGCTTGGACTAGGAGGCAGTTGGCTAAAATACAGCGAATCCGTGAATGACACTGATCTGATCGACGACTGTTGATGTAGATAAGTAAGATTACCTAACAAAGTTGAAAAAGCAAGTTTACGAACAATATCACCGTGACACAAACAATATCACCGTGACACAAATAAACCTGCTGATTTGTTTTACCAAATATCGTTACTATCGATAATTCACTGTATTATCGACGATGACTATCGATAGTTTTGTATTGCCACATCGATAGTTCGATGTAGTGCGATGCCTTATGAAACACTGACTGCTGCTGTCACTGAGAAACACCTCACAATAGCTAAACTACGGCGCCACAAGCCGGACCAGTAGAAGACATTGCCTCTCATGACAGACGTCAGCCACAGACAGAGATTACTGTATACAAAGATAAAAAAAAACGTCAGCCACAGACAGAGATTACTGTATACAAAGATAACACTTCTAAAGCACTGAAATCCTCGCGATCCCTGCAGAGCGGCTCGTCAAAACCGAAAGATTGGACAGTCGCAGTTACAAATGGACAATCCCAAGTTGTCGAACAGCAGGAAAACTAAGCTTAGCAGTTAAGGCGTAGAAGCGAGGTCAAAAAGATTGATTGAAGTTAGAAGATCGAATATGCTATAGGTTATCTTGAAGAATGGAGAAAGGGGCAGCAAGTGTAGATATGTCAGTTACTTAGATGAAAATGTTTTGCAGTTGTATATATCTGGAAAAGTGCGCGTCCTCGGATTGGAAGAGAGGATTGCAATGTTCAAGTCTGCTGCTAACAAGAGCAGTTGCAGCAGCTGTGGCGATAGCAAGAGATAAGTACTGGCGAATAGGGCGAAGGTCACGAATAAAAATAGCAACATCGGGTTTGAAAATATATATTGTCAAGGTTCCTTTCCTGTCTGGCTGTTCCGTGATGCGCCAGGAGTTCCAACGCTCATTTGTCAGGCAATCTCAAGGAAACTGCCTGCCGAATCCAGTCCAATCTACAACATACATGCTATACTCCTACTGTCTGTCTCGTGGGGAAGGTAGGCCTACTCTTGGCAGATGAACACCTTGTGGCCTATTACAATAGAATCGTTGCCATTTTGTACAGACACGTTTACATTTCGTTATTTTTTTCCAAAAGGCCAATATGGCAAATGACATTTGAAAAACACCTGCTCAAGCGTTTGCATATTATATATATAGTATAATAACATCACATTGGCACTATTGTCAGAGCAATACGGCAATCTATGCGTAAAATATGTGTATGGCAACATTCCATGTACTATGTCCCATAAAGAAATTCATACATATATGTAATAACCTTTAGCATATACTTTGTGCAGAACGAAATTACTTCACCCGTTGGTGACTAAGTAACTGGACGAGACGTATAATTATGTACATATGTGTACGAGACACAAGCCAGGATCGTGTCGGAGTTACGGCGGGTTACACTGGGCTATTGCTCTGGGGATCCCACAAAATAATTTTTATAGAAGCCTCCATAAATCGTTTGAACTTTGACGTCAAACAAATTTACACGAATAACACGTAGTGCCACTACGTGACAGCTCGACAGTTGACAAACTAACACGTAGTGCCACTATGTGACAGCTCGACAGTTGACAAACTATCACGTAGTGCCACTACGTGATAGCTCGACAGTTGACAAACTAGCACGTAGTGCCACTACGTGACAGCTCGACAGTTGACAAACTATCACGTAGTGCCACTACGTGATAGCTCGACAGTTGACAAACTAACACGTAGTGCCACTACGTGACAGCTCGACAGTTGACAAACTATCACGTAGTGCCACTACGTGACAGCTCGACAGTTGACAAACTATCACGTAGTGCCACTACGTGACAGCTCGACAGTTGACAAACTATCACGTAGTGCCACTACGTGATAGCTCGACAGTTGACAAACTAACACGTAGTGCCACTACGTGACAGCTCGACAGTTGACAAACTAACACGTAGTGCCACTACGTGATAGCTCGACAGTTGACAAACTATCACGTAGTGCCACTACGTGACAGCTCGACAGTTGACAAACTAGTGGGTGGCTAAGTTGGACCATTTACGTGCTCGAAGGTAAACAACGTTTTAAACATATTTTGCACCGACTTTCTCAACAGAATTTCGGTTATTTGTCGACCTCAGCCAAAGTCCTTGATTTGATCAAATAAGCCGTTCATTTCGACATTTTGTTGAACAAGTTCGTCGCTGGATATTTTGTGTCATTGCAGTTGGCACGAAGGAGTGAAAACTATTGTTAGAGTATGAATGGTCAGTCACTGTTCATGTCTTCACAGTTCTTAATGCGGCTCTCATCCAGCAACACTACCTTAACATCGTACACCGTCCACCTGCGGTATCCGTGCTGCCGTGTAGCAGCTGTCTGTCAAGATGCGTTTCACGGAACAGCCGGAGAAGTATGTGTATGCATCGAACCCGCTTCATCGTGAGTGGGTGTGACGTAACTTTGGCAGACGGAATAACAATATTGACATCAAGAAACAGACGGAAGTGCGCAAAATACAGCATCAACAGCCGACAGGAGATATTCCTGTTGCTCCAAGGAAACATCAGCGTTAGATTGTTCGATTTAAAAACAAGTAATCAATAAAACATAGGACCAGCAGCCAATGAAGACTGAGATAATAGGAGATTATGATGCATGCCAATACTTGGGCCGTCGTCTGTCTGATTGACGATCTGACGACATTCTGTACTGTTCGCAGGTATTTTGTTTTATATATAAAAAATATTCTCAAAAGATATTTTATCACTTATTCTAAGAAAACGCTTGTTTCCCATAGGGCATGAAACATTTTCGTACGCATGGGACAGAAAATATGTCTTAGCAATAAACAGAAATGTCTGTTTAGAAAAAACATACGTTCCTAGTCATTTCTAGGATTGCCTTAGCTCGAATTCTAATGTGACTACACAACCATAGTTGTACGTTGGTGTTCAGTTTCCATTAAATAACGACGAGATAGAACAACCACAGTTAACAAACGTACAACTGAACACGGCGCCAGCTTCCCAGTAAACTGCCGAGTTGCACTCATTCGCAAATGTTGCGGATTACAAGGATTACACGGAGCGTTCGGGAGACACATTTAGTTTAACCATCAACTGAAAACGTTTACATGATAAATACGTGTTTGTGAACGTGGAACGTTAGTGCAAACGCTTATGCATACCACAAAAAGGCATGCGTGCATGGCGACTGCTTTTAAACTGTTGTCGCTTCCTTTGCGATGGGATTAACGTTGGAGTTATACCAACATTGGACTTATACATATGAAACGTAGTAGTATTTTCATAATACCGCAAGCACCATGGAGTAAACAAATAGTTGGGGAACCTTCAGTCCAACAGTCATTGTTGCGAGGACAAACCACGGATCCTGATAACACAATAGTTTTACGCACCCACGAAATAAGTCAACCGATCTCTCCATCAGTTTGTGGACTAAGGTGAGCAGGTCTGTTCAGAACACGGATTTAGAAACAACATTACATTGTGTGTATTGCATGTGTGCCAATGTTAATCGTGATACTTCCGGTATATACATTAACATCAAAATATTGAATTGTTTGTGTCTCGAAGACTACGTTTTAACTAAGTTTTGCTAAATGGTACTTATATATATGTGTGTGTGTGTGTGTGTGTGTGTGCGCGCGCGCGCGTGCGTGTGTGTGTGTGTGTGTGTGTGTGTGTGTGTGTGTGTGTGTGTGTGTGTGTGTGTGTGTGTGTGTGTGTGTGTGTGTGTGTGTGTGTGTGTGTGTGTGTGTGTGTGTGTGTGTGTGTGTGTGTGTGTGTGTGTGTGTGTGTGTGTGTGTGTGTGTGTGTGTGTGTGTGTGTGTGTGTGTGTGTGTGTGTGTGTGTGTGTGTGTGTGTGTGTGTGTGTGTGTGTGTAGCAATGTTGTCACGAAAGCAGTCGTAGGTATCAATGAAGGTTTCTGACTCGTTAGCGTTGACGTTAGCTGAAGTGTTCGTGGTTTGAATGACGTTGTCAATGTCAAGTTATTCACTCAGCGAATGGATATCCCACGCACCATTTGCACGTCGGTGACCTACGCTGGTCAGGAGGTTCTGCCGGTGTGACATGGTATTTCATGGTATTTTGCATGCGCGCATACACGCACGCACGCACGCACGCACGCACACACGGACGCATGCGCGCGCGTACAATGCCTATAACGGTAACATACAAAATGTTAATTGTACACTTCCTGTGGCTTTACCAGTTTCACTGCTGTCAGTTTCATTGTAGTTGGGAAAAACACTCTCATTAACCATCCTTTGCCATTATCGATTAAGACACGCAGTTGAGTCTTGGCAGAAAGCTGTGACGCTTTTTGTGGTTCCGCGCCCCTTCAATCGACTGGCAGCAGACGACATTTAGCATTGCGCATTGCATCAGTCGAGGTACCGTGTCGGATGTTGGTAAAAAGTCATCGAGATACAGTCGTAGAAAGAAACATGCAGGAAAAGTGCCACGAAGACGAAGTCAGCTAAAAAAAAAGGCAGACGGACTCGACAATTCAATGATAGTTCATCGGAAGGCAGCGAAAATACCATTATCTGTCACGGAAACATGCTGTGTTTTGTAGTTGGCCTACTCTAGATGTCGTGATATCACTTCGGTTGATCTTTTTTATCACACGGGGAGGAAATTATTTTTAAAGCTGGTCGGAATAGTAATGCGTGTTCTTCCTTGTTCTTCCCATTAGAAATACGTGAGGCTAGTCCGTGTATCGCTGCACCACCCCAGCTGTTATCCCTTCCCTTTCCTTCTTCCTATCGGCAGTCGTCTTCCCGTCGTATTTGTAATATAATATAATGTAATGTAATGTAATGTAATGTAATGTTGTACTAAAATCATTGTTTCTCATTCCTGTGAGTGTTGTTGATGATCTGCGAACTGCGAGTGATTGTATATCCTACGATGTAATATGATACGCATTTTGACTTCATGTTCGAATATTCCTGTTATTTGTTTTTTTCGGAAAACTGTGAAACTGTTTTCTTGACCTTTCCAAACAGTATCCCATTATTCCCGATAACAGACGCCAGTCCCTTCAGGCTATGCCCATCCCTCGTTGGTCGACGGAAGACGTAGTATCTGCGGCTACAGGCTGCCATGTACCTCACAGTAGACGATAAATTAAAGGAACAAATCGACCACTGATCTTGTAAATATCAGCACCGGGAATACGTTTTAAAACAAAATTGGCAAATACTTCAGAAGGGCGGGTTACACACATTCTCCATAAGCCAATGGCTTCCTTGTCCACTTGCCATCTGTTTTTGTTTTGCTTTGGATGGAAATCTTGCTAAATCTTGTTAAACACATTAGTCGGAAATGCTTATTGACCATCCTCTTTCGGCACAGCGCATTCTATCTTGCAGAATAGCATCGTCAAATAACCTGTGTGTTTCTGGTGGATTTTAGAGTAAAAATGCCCTATGTCCTCAAGAACGTCGTTGCCATTCGTGTGCGCGTGCTTTCTCGCGAGCTTGTTTGTGTGCGTGCGTGCGTGCGTGCGTGCGTGCGTGCGTGCGTGCGTGCGTGCGTGCGTGCGTGCGTGCGTGCACCATTCTCATCGCCAGTTGTTACGGGAAAGGTCTCAAAGTGGACGTGTTCACAGATCAGCAACCACCGTGTAAGGCGCTGTAGACCAGTGGTAGAGCGCTGAACCTTACCTTAGACAGGTAGACAGAACCGGAATTGCAACCGTGTTTGGATATTTCGTACAGCCCACGTTGCCCCAGTTCACTCAACTACATAAAAGAATACGGTGATGGCATTATTTCATTATAACATGACTGAATACTTCCTAGAGAAGTTGGCTGACGAAAGGTCTTCCGGAAGACCAAAACCTCTCACCTTTACGATACTAGTCGACTCTGTCTGCAGAGACGGAAACCACATTGATCTTGGCTTTAGGCGAATTGGTTACTGAATTGATCTAAGTCACGGTACAATTTGTCAGATAATGATCCGTTGGCAAAGTAGAGCTGTCATCGTGATGAGATAATAGCTCGATTCATCAGTGTTCTTGGTAAAAAACGCAACATTGATCGATTTACCTTTTCTGGAGCATTTTCTGGCGAGTTGTAAGAAAAGTCGATTTGATCGCAATATTTCCGCAGTGGAATGACAGCTACTTGTAACTATGTAATGGCGTTTTAGGTCTTGTGCGTCCAGTTAATTGAATGCATTTACTGTTTTGCGTACTCTACCAACGGTAGCTTAAATTCGATTTCTATGTGTTACTTTTTTAGACACGGTCGCCGTTTTCATGTTGAGCCTTCACAGTCCTTTATGTATTCATGCGCGTCAGCTTGCATTCATTCATTCATTCCTAAGCATTCACTTAATCAAGTTCATTTAATCAAATCCAATCAATCAAGTTCATTGAAATAATGTTTTTAAATTAATTATTTAAAATTCACCCGTTCAAATTAAGTCTTACACATTCATTCATTCAAAATCATTAGTAATTGATTCGACTTCATAAAAATTAGTTATCATTCATTAATTATGACTCGTTAACAATTAACTGAAATTCGTTCGTTCGTTCTTTCGTTCGTTCGTTCGTTCGTTCGTTCGTTCGTTCGTTCGCTCGCTCGCATTTATTCATTAACTCACTCATTCATTCATGCATTTGTTCATTCAGTCATTCAATCATTCATTTGTTCATTAAATAAACCCATCAATCCATCCATCCATTCATCTAGCCAGCTAACCATCCATCCACCCATCCATACACTCGCTTCACTGCCTGGTTCTCCGGTCACGTATCAAATATCACTGGTCTACTTATGTCCTTCATCTCAGCGGCACCGTCTCACCACTCAGACTCCAATTTAACGCGTTCTCGTTTCTGGAGCACCACTAATAACTACTTCGAAATATTAAATTGGTAATAAATCACAATTCTTGTGCGATCATTCATCGCAGCTATTGAGATTTCGCCGCTGATTGGCCCATCGGTGATTAATTATTTGTATTTAACTATTTCGCAATAGCAGCGAAACCATAACGGTCTCCTATGAATAACTGAGCAACTGTGCAGTCGCTGTGGAAATTGATCCTGATTTGGTTATTAACGTACTACAACAATATTCTGAAAACTTATTACATGTTCGTAATATGTTTCATTGGCTGTGATTGGTTTACTCTGATATCCGTATCGTCAGTAGCGTATTTGGTTTGGCATTGGGATATGATTTGGTCTGTTTATAACATGTGGCGCCACTCCGTGGTAACATTAATACACTAATATATGACTAAACTTTGCCTCCTTTGGGTCCTCTTTCCGAGTTCCCAAATACGCCAGTTGTTATAATTCTAAGGAAACGAAAAGGCGGTTTTCACCTTATCACACATAACATTCTACAAAAACATAACTGAAAAATTAGTGAATGGCTTAAGCTAAACAAGTTACCTCTTAATGTAAAAAACTAAGTATATGCTTTTCAAAGCGGCTAGAAGAAAGAAGTAAACCCTCCATTATTACAAATAGATAATACAAATATTGGTGGATAAAGTGTTTGAACAAAAGTTTCGTGAATTAAGTGAAACTTACATCAAGAATCATTATTTGCAAACATATCTTGCTCTATGTACAAAAGGAAACTGTTACATCGGTCAATAAGAGTACATCTTCTTGGATAATGAACGCATAAATAAATGACGTCATTTTTTTTCTTCGCAGCTTTCTATCATTACATATACTGTAGGTTTTTAGGATGGACACTTAACTGTACGTATGGACACTTAACTGTATGTATGGACACTTAACTGTACGTATGGACACTTAAATGTACGTGTATGGACACTTAACTGTACGTATGGACACTTAACTGTACGTATACACACTTAACTGTACGTATGGACACTTAACTGTACGTATGGACACTTAAATGTACATATGGACACTTAACTGTACGTATGGACACTTAACTGTGCGTATGGACACTTAACTGTACGTATGGACACTTCTGTGGGAGTTGCCTCTCCTTAGCCTTAACAGGAGTCTCTTGGCCCATTATTTGGTATTTCTGTTACTTTTGTTTACGTTTATACTTGTACATACTCACTTGTTGAGGGCCATGTATATGGGCCAAATAATGAACATATTATGCTCAGTTTGTCTGTTTGTCTTTTCTCCTCGTTTTTTCTGTATGGTGCGTAAACTGAGAAGAGAACTCGCTACGTTCTCTCCATTGAGAGTCCGACGCTCTCGACGCCACACCACCGCGCCCTCTACCGCTGCGTTGTGTCTGTCAACGCGTCATCAGTGACGCCACATGGTTGTTTACCGTTTACGCCAATCAGACGGGAGTTAATCCAGAGTCGGAATGAAGCGTGTAATAAACGTGGCCGGTCTAATGCAAGGAGAGGACATTACTTAGCTGTGAAATCACCCTGCATTATACAGTATTAGCACGCATCAGTATGAGTATTACATCAAAGTGTGCAAGTGCACTGCTTTGTGATGCTCATGCGTCTTGCTAACAAAATGTGACATTCGTGATTTACTTACACTAATGTGACATTCGTAATTTACTTACTACAGTCTCAGCATGGTCATTCAATGGCGCAAATGCTATTAATATTAATTGTTAGCTTTAAAATATGCCTCAAGATGGGGCTGTTGTTGACACCAGACGAATGGAATGATAATATTAGGACTTAGTTCAATTCGTAGACAGAAGAGCTGCGAAACAGCCAGCCGAACTCTCAATTAATGGCGTTGATCGCTATACTCAAAGGTGAAATGTCGGCGTACTCACTACCACGCGCACATACAAACGTACACTTAATAGTGCACATAAATAGTAATATGCACGCGCACACACACGCACATATACGCGCGGGTTCACATTACACTGGCTTAAATACAACATTTACATAACGTAGTGTCTTAATTGCGTCTTCTCCCTTCTACAACTCTCTACGCGTCTGTCGTGATAAGCACGTGACCCATATAATGACGTCATAGTGGATGCGTGAAATGTTGTCTGCACGTCGCATATTATTATTAATATTCATTTCATTTTATTTTATTCGTATGAAGACAAAGGTACAGTCGTTTGTGTAAACTATAAATGATAATATTTAGTAAAATATAAATGATAAAATGGCAATATTAATTGCGACTGTTAAACATAGCCGCCACCTAGGATAACCCAAAAGCTATTGTAGCTAATTTCCATTGGGGCCCATGGAACAAGATGACCAAGTTGGGAAAAGTGCATTATATGACACTATTATAATAAAATACACCTACATTATACGACACCAGGGCATCACACTGGACAACTAGACTAGTAGTTCAGGAATTCAATAAGTACTTGTAGCTCTCTTCTGGCTCTAATCGACGGGAATTTCTTGATAGGGGAAGGTTCGGTAATATGAGCCACTTTTTTCACATTGATATTCTGGAGCCTTTTGACTAGATATCTGCTGTGTGTAAAGTTAACATGAACATTCTCGTGGTCGACTATTGCTACTGGCAACGGTGCATATGTAGGTTGTTTAGTTTTTCTATGAGGACGAGGAGAACATTTTCTCCAAAGAGAGTAATCCAGTTCTCTTTTTGCCTCCATGTGGAAAAATTACACTACATGCTTACATAATCACATATGACACAGATTGACAGAATAATGTACTCATCGAAAAACGCAGTTCATGCGAATGTAGATTACACGTCTATGATGTATATACACTCATCCAAAATGCGGAAATCGTAAGAAATGTTGTTAAATGTTATTCACGTACATATTTCTAAATTGTGCTGTCTTACCATTGCAAACAGTGCCTGCGTCGTCTGCCACACTCATTAACTCAGCAAGTAATCGCCAGATGACATCATATGGTGTACCATTTCTTTATGTTATGGAAGTGGCCCATATTACCAGTATGCCCATACCGAACCTTCCCCTATATGTTTTAAAACTGTGTCCATTGACAATGCATGTGATAGAAGCGGAAAGAGAGCTCCATACTGATAACTGAGTATAACAAGATATGGCAGGTTGGTCCCTTGACACATCTGGAATTTGTTGGCGCTGTGCTTGGAACAATGACTTTTATGCTCGGATACTCTTATAAAACAATCGGTTAGGTAGGGAGCATATTTCTTGTTGGTTATGCTGTGTACAAGCTTTAACTGGGCGAGTCTGTCTTCAATGCACAAGCTTTAACTGGGAGACCCTGTCTTCAATGCACAAGCTTTAACTGGGCGACCATGTCTTCGATGCACAAGCTTTAACTGGGGGACCCTGTCTTCAATGCACAAGCTTTAACTGGGAGACCCTGTCTTCAATGCACAAGCTTTAACTGGGCGACCCTGTCTTCAATGCACAAGCTTTAACTGGGCGACCATGTCTTCGATGCACAAGCTTTAACTGGGAGACCCTGTCTTCAATGCACAAGCTTTAACTGGGAGACCCTATCTTCAATCCACAAGCTTTAACTGGGAGACCCTGTCTTCAATGCACAAGCTTTAGCTGGGAGACCCTGTCTTCAATGCACAAGCTTTAACTGGGAGACCCTGTCTTCAATGCACAAGCTTTAACTGGGCGACCCTGTCTTCAATGCACACGTTTTAACTGGGAGACACTGTCTTCAATGCACAGGCTTTAACTGGGAGACCCTGTCTTCAATGCACAAGCTTTAACTGGGAGACCCTGTCTTCAATGCACAAGCTTTAACTGGGCGACCCTGTCTTCAATGCACAGGCTTTAACTGGGAGACCCTGTCTTCAATGCACAAGCTTTAACTGGGAGACCCTGTCTTCAATGCACAAGCTTTAACTGGGCGACCCTGCCTTCAATGCACAGGCTTTAACTGGGCGACCCTGTCTTCAATGCACAAGCTTTAACTGGGAGACCCTGTCTTCAATGCACAAGCTTTAACTGGGCGACCCTGTCTTCAATGCACATTAATTCCCATATTATGCAATTCTGATGCACTCACGAGGAAACGCCGTTTACCACAAACATACCTTGCCATTTTTGCTGAAACACTTGTTTTATTTTATTTTGTGACAGTCCTGAATGCCAGAATGAGCACAATCCGATACCTTATCAGATATCAGATTCACTAGATTCCAGTTGTTGCCACATTTTCTTAGATCTGTTCTTATTTTTTTCGACTTTAGTATTGAAATAATCAGTCATTGCTTGCCTAAGGTTTCGAAATACAACTTTTTTTTTACAATACAGTCGATACAGTTATATTTAGAACTTATCCTTTCCGAACGCACAATAGCGTATTCCTTACTTTGATTCCATTGAGTATTCCATTTGAGATCCAAGGTTCAGTTCTAGTTTTAATTCTGACTTCCTTGATCGGAGCAATATCGTCGATAAAGAACATTTTGAAAGCATTCCACGCAGCAGTATGCCAACCTTGTTCGCTGGGTTTAACCAAACATTAATCAATGCTAATAACGCTTCCGTTCACAATTAACCGTTCTGAAAACGAGTTTAGGACTTCCTTAGATTATTTCTTCTTCGTCTTCTTTTGCATTGCTTCGAGACCGACTACTTTAGAGCATTGCCTATGCCACAACGACATTAGGACTTTGCAGTAATTAGACGTGGCGACATGTGTTCAACAGTAACAGTTGTCTGTCCTCGTCATCGTGACAATGGTGCACTTGATAATACACATGTGTGGACTGCTGAAATATATTATAAAAAAACAACAAACCGTGATAAAGTTTTGTACGATACAAAATTGGAACGCGAACGACTCAAAACTATATTGATTTGAAACGCGTAGTTTCATGGGCGTCTCCAGATTCAAGCGCTCGTCCTTACTGCTGGAATGATTACGTTAGCAGTCAATGTTTTCTAGGCTCGTCTCGTTTTAGAATAATTTCTCGAAAAACGAAGCTGATCTAATTTCCTGAAGACCAATGCTGCAGCTCAGACCAGACTTGTTGACTCGAGTGACAGAGTTATCTGTTGGCGAGTCGGACTCGAATCGCACATTTTGACTAGATTTGACTTGAAATTCAGAGAGTTGACTCGAAACTTGACTTGGATGCCAATGCATTGAGATTTGAAACGACTTGCACGAAATTTACTTGCGATTTGACTTGCCAGTTTGTGACTTGCCACAGGTCTGAGTTCACACCGAACTCGCAATAGAGATGAGACGCTCTCGGATCTCATCTGTCTGAAGTGTAATCGCTCGGGTCGGCTGTCTGATAATGATTACAAAGTGAGTGTTGCCTATCAGAAACTTCATTGCTCGAGCCAGTTGTAAGTTGTGTGAATTATGACAGTTCGTAGGTCACGTTTGGACAATGATTGATGGACAACTATATTACCTTCTGGAAATAGCGCTTGTCTTTATCGATGGCTGGTTCCAGTATGAAGGGTGAAATGAAAAGAGAAAGAATTGACAATAATTAATAACGATAATAATAAGAATGATAAATGTCAACATCATATACGCATTGTACACGTCTGTAGCGAGCAAAGGCCCAAGTAATCACGTATGGTGACTACCTATGTTACAAATGTTTACATTAGCAGTTACACCAATACAACACCAAATTGAATCAAGCTGCCCTGCGCCTTTTCACCTTTGTTCGCTCATATTCAGCTATACATGCGTTAATCCGCATGCACGAACGCACCCACACACACACGCACGCACGCACGCACACACACACACACACTCACGCACACACAGGCACACCCTCAATATCACCTCCTCGCAAGCCCGCACGCCCGCACGCCCGCACGCCCGCACGCCCGCACGCCCGCACGCCCGCATCCCCATTTTGTGTGTTGGAATAAAGGAAAGGATATATTCGACATCTATGTTTCCATGTCATATGTGTATGCATTTATACTTCCCAAAATGTAATAATATTTGCCATTTTTCTTACCAATTAATTAATTTATCAAGATCATCCTCTAAACTTTGTTTATCTGTATCATTTGTAACCTTTCTGAATACCTCTGTGTCATCTGCATATGTCAGTACTTTGCTAGATATGTCATCTTCCAAACCATTTATATATGTATATATATATGTATATATATAGATATATATATATATATATACGCATGCAAATTGTATACGTCCTAATACTGATCCCTGCGCTACCCCACTAAAAACTCTTAAATCTCACCATCTGCTATTACTCTCTGTGTTCTGTGTAAGCCAATTTTTTATCCAGTTGATTACATCATTACTTATGCCATGGGCTTTTAGTCTAAGTAACAATCTGTGATGTGGTACTTTAGCGAAAGCTTTCTGAAAGCTAAGTAGACAACATCCACTGGTGACCCATCACCTACCCACTTTATAAAAACGTTAGACATGACCTTGCTTTTAGGAACCCATGTTGAGACGTATTTATCAATTGATGTTTTACAAGGAATTCCACCATGTGGTCTCTAATTAATGTTTCTAGTAATTTGCACACACCTGATGTTAAGCTCAATGGTCGGTAATTTTCTGACTTATTCCTGTTTGTTTCTTTCCATTCTGAAAGAACTATTCCTTCTTCTAGTGACAAATTAAACACTTTTGCAGGTGGTGTACTAATTTTCTCTACAATTTCCTTAAGCAGTTTTGGTGATATATCTTCAACTCCAGATGATTTATTATCTTACATCTTCGACATTTTTGTTGCTATCGTATCAGGAGTTCCAAATAACTGCCCTAAATTATCTGATTTTTAGCCCTCAAATTTAGTAACTAGAACTGGAGGTGAGCTGATATCTTCTGTGGTAAAAACCGAGCTGAAATACTCATTCAGGACCTCTACCATTTGAAACCCGTCTGAAACTATGTTTCCACTGTTGTTTTCCAGTGGTCCGACCTTATTTCGAACTTTCTGATTACTCCTTACATAAGCATACAAACTCGTGCTGTCATTTTTTATATTACCTGCCAAATTTGTTATTGGTTCGTTTGGATTTTCTAATATCAGTTGTAGTTAGGATAAGCGTCTCTTTGTAGTTTATGTAGTCTTCTACATTCCCAGTGTGTTTAAATACCCCACAGCATCTGTTTGTGACCAATGTTCTAATAGTCTCTTTTGTCAGGTGTTACTTCCTGGACCTTATCCCTTGATTTCTTAATGGAACAAATCTCTCAGTAATGCCCTTAATCTCATCTTTTAAACAAGTCCAGCATTATGTTTCTGTCTTGTTCTTTAGCAAGTTATTCCAATCTATATTCGTTAGACATGTTCTCTTGTCTTTATATTTGCATGTTTGTTGAAAATCCTCTTCCATTGTTTATTATACGTATTCCTGTTTTTACTTTTTTATTAAGATGGATCTGGTTATGGTCACTTGAACATTGTCAACTAATTAATTTTGAGAAGACAAAATTAAATCCAACACATTCCCACCTCTGATTGGTTCCAAGACATGTTGAGTACGGAAACAATCCTGTGTTAGAAGTAGAAACAGGTCGTCGTCACCCCCAGCACTCTCTAATGATTCCCATTGTACATGGCCTTGGTTAATCACCCATTATAACACATTCCCCCTTACACACCTCCCTTATAACATGTCGTAGTTTTACATCTTCCTCTTGTCTTATGGTTGGACTACGATAAACTACTCCTATTGTTAATGTTGAGTTCTTGGTAACACCAAATTGCTTCCTCAGAATCTGTGTCGCTTTTCAGTGTTATTTCATTTGCTTGGACAGTTTCTTTAATATATAAAATGACTCCACCTCCCCTTCTTTCTCACTCCTAACCTTCTTAATCACTATATAGCCTGTCAGTGCTAACTCAGCATCTACTGTCATACCATGATTGTTTATTTAGGATAAAATTTTTATATCTATTAATTGAGGGTAAATATCTGCTACCATAAGGTCTAACGCGTTTTCTATTTACTATCTTCCTGGCAATTAAACATACACATTTAAGTTAATTTTCCGAAATAATTGAACGTGAACATTTCTTTGGATGTGTATTTGTACTCTTTAAGTTTTCTCTTGCAGTTCCCCCTGCGTATCTAGTTTAAATAACTTACGGTGTAACTGACACCCGAGAACTGCAACATTTTCTCTGTCAGATGAAGTCCATCTCTCATGAAAATGTCATCTCTTCCCACAAAGTTTAACCACATGTCTACGAAGTGTACTCCTCCTCCATACATACCTTCTGTACTTGTGTGTTGATCGCCATCCTCCTACAATTCCTATGCTCCTGACCCCTGCCTCTCATTACTGGTGATATCCCCGACAGCATAATCTGTCCATTCCGTGCCTCTTTAAGTGCCTTGACCAACCTCCCGTATGTACCAACGACTGCCGATGTTCCATCCTTCTCGGTACTGTTCGCTCCCACATGCACAAGAACATCACCTCGCGTGCCAACAGCCATGACTTGTCCTGCCTTCTCTGCTACATCCTCTATTTGTGCCCCTGGTAGGCATACCGTGATGTCTCCTCTGTTTACAACTGTATTTACTTTCCTAATGATTGCATCCCCGACGAATACCTGGGCTTTCCTCACCTTCTCTTGGGACATTACATCAGCGAAGCTCCTTTCCTGAAGCGTCAACCGATAACCATTTACTTGCTGCACACTCTGCCTACTCCCATCTGTCATCTTTTGCTCATTCTGATACAGTCTTACTGACACCTATAAAATCATCTGCCTGAACCTCTGCCCATGAATTTACACACCCGGACTTTGCAAACTCTACCCCGCTGTCGCAGCCAGAGCATGTGAAATTACGCTTCGCCTTTACTTGGCGTTTGCACGGCACCATGTTCGCGATAAAATATATATTTATTTGTAATCAGTTATGTTTACAATTTATAATGGATAGTATTCTCAAAGACTTTTTATGTTATAATATACACTATATGCTAGATTATTTAGATCGTAATTAAATTTACAACTATGTTCTTGCAACTTATTTTCGCGCTAATGAAGTCTCGGTGACCTTCTTTAAACTATACTAAATTACTACATAAGGCTACATTTTAAAAAGAAATGTTACAAAGTCTCCTTGTGCTATATCTTTAATATGTATTACATTATTTACAATAATATTACGCATCTACTCAGCTGATCACAACAAACATTATTTATCGCTCGCGCTCCCAAGTCTTTGGAGATCTACTATATAAACTACCTTATTATGGCTAAATTTTAGCAGCAAATATTGCATACTAAATACGGTCTCTTCTACTTTATATTTAATATACGTGTAGTAGCACTACTTATCTGATTAGTATACCACGCTACCAATCAATGTAAGGTTATTTGGTTACTCATTTACACTGTTGTTACAGGTATGGTCATAAATAGTTTGATTTAGTAACTCAGGAGATTCTCTGGAAACCCCAAGGGGCTTATTGCGAGAACCACCCATGATTACGTATAGTAATCTTGTCATGGAATGATGCTGCAAGTTGGCAATTATGTTAATAATACTAGATATGAAACAAATAAAAAATTACAACTTGGCGTCTTAATCCAGCAATCTAGTACAATCTAACGACTTGTCAATTAAACAATATAGTGAATATGTTAATAATAGTAAATGTGACGCATGTGGAAAATTACAAGTGGTTGTAATCCAACATTCAATCCACCATATTCAATTCCGTGTTCTCCTCAAGAATTTCCCGTCAAGCTGGAGGTGACGTTGTTCAGGTCTATAATAACATATCTACCTTACGCAGGGCTCCGATGCTATCTATTGATTTCAGCAACTTTTTCTCACGGTATTTCCTTCGCATCAGCTAATTACGATCATTAGGATCAAATGCGTTTGCGATGAACATGGTGAATCTCGATGTTAAACGGCCACACAGCAAGACGTGATTGCAAGCTATGCGAGAGTCATATCCGGCGTACGTACCGTCTCCGTTGAAAGCAAGACATTGTATCAACGCACACATTAAAGGCCTGCAGTGGCCCATCATTTGTCGTGTGCAGTGCCCCATCATTTGTCGTGTGCAGTGCCCCATCATTTGTCGTATGCAATGCCCCATCATTTATCGATGCCGTGTCTCTTTCATGTGTCTTTGCAGTGTCTCTTTCATTTGTCTTATGTAGTGTCTCTTTCGTTTGTCTTATGTAGTGTCTCTTTCATTTGTCTTATGTAGTGTCTCTTTCGTTTGTCTTATGCGCCTAGTGTCAATAACGTAGTCTACATGAATGTTATGCGTGATGACATCGTCCTTATTGTATATCATGGCCGTGCTATGGTTCATATGTGACGCTTGGTGTTTCTATGCTGTACACGATAAGACACTTGATATGTAGTAGTGTGCGAACATAAACCAGGCGGAGTAATGCACGCGTGTTGAGGGTTACTACCTTTATTGGCCGGGTAGTTGGTGCCCATAAATCTCCACTCAGCTACTTCTGAGCACGCTCATGTTGCCACGTGTGTAAACGAAGTACTGCACTTGCAGACAATGCGGTTTCCTCGTTTGCACTTTGGAATTGTCACAGTTGTGAAGCGAAACATAACAGCATTAAGAAAAACACTCCACACCGACGTTTAGAACCGGTGTTTGCCATGCAGAGACTTTTACTGCCGACCAGCAGCTCGCGTTAGCCTGTCTGGAGGCGAGACAGTCGGTGTTACAGGGTGCGCCTGTCTTTGGGTGCAGTAAAAAACAATTCACAGACACGTGTCCGGTATGTTGTTGTGATTCGAACTCGAGGCGAC
>BSQZ01000009.1:10418251-10435751 GCA_033239005.1 Lamellibrachia satsuma | reverse complement strand
ATAATTATAAATAGGTACTCACTCCATGCAACATGCTGTTGAGTTAATGTTAATTTAGTTTTGGCTTCCTTGTACTGTTAATTAATCATAAGCAAAACAATATCGAATTCGACATTCTCGGAAATTGCAATGCAATGACGTCGATCTTTTGTGGATCAGTCTCGCTTGTTGCGAAAAAAACGAAAAATTCATGAATCACAAACGCCACATTACATCATCCGCGATCATTAAGTGACACTGATGTTAGCCGGTGGGTAACCGGCACTTCCAACGCACGCCTCGCCCTCTTTACTAAACATCTACACCGACAAAAAATGTACAACAGCGTTGGCATATCGGGCTTGCGGCAAAGACCTTCTGGCGGAGAAGTGGCAAGAGTAGCGCAGCACCAGAACCCCATGGCGTGACCAGGCCACAGAGCTGTCTTGGACTAGACCGGCACAAGCTGTCACTGACTCGAGCACTACTACTCGAGCGACACGGTACCAGACGCTCACTGCTGGCCGATGGTGTCGGGCTTCACAGAACCAAGGCAGCGAAAGGTGGAGACTAGCCGGGTTAGATACCTTGGCCGACCTTCTGAAGATGGCCGTTGAATGGGCGATAACATATATTTATTGACCAGCCGTGGTCAGTAGCTCACGTCTTCGAGTTCCAGGTTGGTGCTTCCTTTAATTTTTTTATCTTATGCTGTGGTGTGACGTCCCGTCGAGTTGAGCGACTTCTTGTGACGTCCATGTTGAGCTATCTCCAACTAATCCCGTCTCTTGTTGCTTCTCTAAACTCGTCAGCTCTGTTTACCCCAGGCTTACATAAGTTGAGTTTGGACATAAACATTATAGCCATATCCTGTTGGCAACTATAGGAATAGGTGTATACAAATATATTTCCATTTTGCGAGCGAATATTGCCAGATTACGGCACCGGTGACGTAGGATTATCTAACAATATGGCGCGACCCATGAAACTAAGATGCTGTGTGTTCAACAAGGTTTTCTTAGTAAACCACTGACGTGATATGTTTAATTTTAGTTAGAAATGGTTATGTCTTAGTAATTCTTATGGATGCACAGGCCCAAGACCATGGTTTTTTTAAACATAATATAGCTACCCAAGATAGCCACCCAACATAAGACGGCCACCTAATGTAAGATGGCCACCCAACATAAGATAGCCACCCAACATAACATGGCCACCTAATGTAAGATGGCCACCTAACATAAGATAGCCACTCAACATAAGACGGCCACCTAATGTAAGATGGCCACACAACATAAGATATCCACCCAACATAAGATTGCCACCCAACATAAGATAACCACCCAACATAAGATGGCCACCCATCATAAGATAGCCACCCAAGGCATAAAAGATATCGATTGCAAACAGATAAGAGTGTCCAACAACAGACCCGAGGTGTGTGAGGAAGGAGCGCCCGTGCCTTGAGACGTTTGCATATCTACACGCGAGAATACACCGATAGGTCTTTCTCTAGATATTTGATGCGAACTAGCATGGAACAGACTATAGATTGGCATCCCTTGCACTGATACACATAAAGACTGTAGACCTGTTTGCAGACGTGTACTTCCGTCACCTACAACTGAAGTAGCCAAATGCACTTTCAAGTTTTGCAGTTGGCCATTCCAGTTAAATGAATGCATTGATTCAATGATTATATTTTACTTAAGTTTTAATATTTATGTTTTATTATTTCCTTTAATCCCTCGCGGGGTGGGGGTAACAACACGATTTCTCTGCCCATTCGTCGAGTTGTCCCCAACGCGTTCGCTCTTCTGCCATTTTCTCCCACTCTGCTGTGCAAACCTGTCTTTCTAAATCTCTATTCAAACTGTCCCTCTACCACCGACTTTGGTTTCCCACGCTCCCTTTGTCAGGTTCTCCTCGCTCATTCTCTGAACGTGTCCTACCCAATGGAATCCGCTCCAAACTACCTTCCTGTTCAGGCGTTTCGTCAATCCAAACTCTTCTTATAATACGCGAATCAGGCTCGTTGAAATGTATATGGTTATCTTACGTAATATAAATAAATTTAAATTTAATAAGAGAGTGCATACTTTTCATAAAAACGTCGAAATAATTGATCGTAAGATCGGGTAAAAAGCGAAAGCGTGGGCATAGCTCCGTTATCGTGTAAAGAGCCGCACTACTTTTCGCTCTTTCCGCCGAATTTTCATCGGACACTGTCAAACATAATTAATAGTTTGTCCGATGATGTCGACACAACTCAATAACAAATGTGCACAAACGAGCCAGCACGTCGTAGGATTGCTAGATAGACGAACGTTTTCGCGAAATTAATCTGAAATGGCTCGTCTTTATCAGACATACAGATCTGTCAATTTAATTTTTTAACATATTTTTAAACAGTGCAGTCTGTAAATAGTGTGTTAGCAAATTATGTTGATTTTTTTTCCACAGTGAAAACAGAAACAGGTGGTGAAAAATGTGTTGGATGACACGAGGAAACAATTAAAATGACATTATGGTATCATCCGGTACTTTCCAATATTACGTGAATTACGTGTGGTTGGGCGGCGCCTCCAATTTATAAATAATGTCCCGTCGCGAGACATTACAAGTAGGTTTTTCGCACATCGACGCCAAGGATGACTTAGTGCATTTCCTGTCGGAAATTACCTGCGCTTACAATATATGGATGACAAGAAAAATGCCTCCCAGTGGAACTGAAATGAAATTCCCAGTGTAATTTCATTGCTTAATCTATTATCTTTAATCGGTGTAATCACTGGAAAACCGTCAATCATTTCCGACAGATGACGAGGCTATGGTAGCAAGAAAGGCTAAAGTACATCAACATGACCATCCACCATTAATGGTTTTCCAAGTCAATCGACGTATTGACAAAACCTGATTGAAGTCGTGACACAATCACCAAAGGCGTGAGCAATTCAGTAATGACATTACGATGTCGAAACTTACTAATGCGTAACACATTATGCATTATTCCCAACGGAAGCCGTAATAGTGGCCGTATTACTGAATAAACCTACACCGTGGATGTATTTCATGGAATTTACCGTTAACGCTTTTAGTTGGGCGTGCCACATGTTGGCGGCATGTTTTTCCCCGATACTTGGCTGCAAAAACAACGCTCTCTATGTCGCTCAACACTATTTGTTTTATTCAGTTTAGTCAACCTGCTTAATTATAAACATCCATAGCTGTTGACAGGGTCGATGGACGATCAATTATTATTAGCCGCAAACGTCCTTCTCGGTACAACCATTAAAGAAAATGACAATTAGTGCTTACGTGAAATTTTCAGTGAGGTATTCACATTTTCTGGCTAATTAGGGAAATATTACAAACAAGAAGAACGAGCTAATTATGTTTACTAGCTGACTTGCCCGGCGTTGCACGAGAGAAAAGGCAGCCCCTTAAACGGCGCATGACTCCTTGCACTACCCAGTCAGTTTTGGTAGGACAGTACCAATGGCAGTAGCAGCTTAATGTCCAACATAACTGCCGGTTTCGCGAAGCGGCCGTACCGTAAGAAGGAACTCGTGCGAACATTTGACGTAAATCACGTAACTTGGAACAATCGCATATCGTTGCTAACAATTGTTCGTAACTACGAACTCTTGTCGTTCTGAGTTGTGCAATCTGCGTCTACACAGGTTCCGTCGTAATATCCCCACCCGACGGTTATTTTTATTGTTTAATATACGAACTATCCCCCATGGGCTTCGGGCAAGCCTACACAATTTCAGCCCGCATACATTCGAAAATGACGGCGATATGACGGAGATATGAGGGATATACGAGGGAACCTACATACAGAGTCACAGACCACTTTATAATTACATATATTTAGGATATTGTATACATGTACGGACGTCAGAAGAAGGACAAAACCTAGAAAGATAAATAAAGCTGGTTAAAGAATTGGGACCGTAGTTATAGTTAATGTTTGAAAAAATATAGTTTAGCAAAACCAGAGTGTAATATAGGGATTTAGTTTTGTCTCTATTGTTAAACACAACGTATTTTGTCTTGCTTACATTGATTTTTTTGTTATCTTGATCTGTGTATTTATCTTCATTATTCCCAACCAAAAGGATATCCTAACTGTGTAACATTACTATCTTTGTAAAATATATCAATACACGTGTACCATCTACAGCTTGAGTGAGTATTACGTATGAAATATGTTTGAAAACATCATAAATAAGCCAGGACATCAACTAACACAGCACCACATTTTAGACGTTTGCAACTCTTAGTCGGCTTTATTGAATTATACACAATGGCTCACTGTGTTCATTAATTATACTGACGTTAGCTCCTTTCCGAGCAAATTGACGACTCTGCTACGCGTTGACGTTAATTGCTTTCGCACAGTAAAATGGAACTGAGCTGAAGAGGCATCTTCAAGAAGCCTAATAATTAGACACAAGTTGGCTACCTTTATAGTCTGCTTAAAATACCGTGTGTGTAGTTACGTTTCATAGTTGATTGGTCATCATTATTTGAGGAGTGACATGGGGAGCATGATGTCAGGGCTAGCTCTGATGTTGTAAACGCTTTAGCAATTTTGGCTAGAGCCCCCGATTTTGTTTAGCCAAATTGTATTAGACAATTTTGTTAATGTGCAGTACAACAACAAACGCTCATTGTTCTGCATGCTTTACAAAAATGCTGGTGGCCGATTTAAATCAAATGGGTAACTTTTGTTTAGCTATATCTAATGCCATGTGGCCTATGGCCCAAATGGCCACCGGTAGTGCTAGCCTAGGATGTACGTGGACATCGCTAATAACCAAACGTGTACGTGGGCATCGCCAATAACCACAAGTGTACGTGGGCATCGTCAATAACCACATGTGTACGTTGGCACTGCCAATAACCACAAGGGTATGTGGGCATCGCCAACAATCACAAGTGTACGTGGGCATCCACAATAACCACAAGTGTGCGTGGGCACCGCCAATAACCACAAGGGTACGTGAGCATCGCAAATAACCACAAGTGTATGTGGGTTCGCCAATAGCCACAAGTGTACCTGAGCATCGCCAGTAACAACAAGTGTACATGGGCATCGCCAATAACCACAAGTGTACGTGGGCTTCGCCAATAACCACATGTATACCTGAGCATCGCCAATAACCACAAGTGTAACTGGGCTTCGCAAATAACCACAAGTTTACATGGGCATCGCCAATAACCACAAGTGTACCTGGGCATCGCCAATAACCACAAGTGTACCTGAGCATCGCCAATAACCGCAAGTATACATGGGCATCGCCAATACCCACAAGTGTACCTGAGCATCGCCAATAACCACAAGTGTACATGGGCATCGCCAATAACTATAGATACGCATTATGCTGAAAGAACTATCAGTCGTATAAGTGCATACCTCATCAGCATACGGAAGACATGCTTTGGCTTGTTGATACTAAATACAATATGTAATACCTGGTACCGTGTGATGTTCAAATAAAATTGTAGTTACAAATATAGTAGGCGTGTGGTAAGTTATACAGGTTAGGATTTGTACGCGCTTGGCGAGTATTGTTTATGTTTACAGTAAACTTGTACACGTTTGGCGAGTATTGTTTATGTTTACAATAAACGTGTACACGCTTGGCGAGTATTGTCTATGTTTACAGTAAACTTGCACGCGCAAGGTTTCTGGATATTGTGAGATTGAGTGTGAATCATACAAACACAGCAATTAGTTAATTGTATATGTATGTTATGTATATGTATGTTATGTATATGTATGTTATGTATATGTATGTTATGTATATGTATGTTATGCTACTTCTAGACGCTCAACCTCTCGGGTGCCAAACTTTCAACAGTTCGTAGTCACCCCACTACTAATCTGAATCGTAGAATTACCCTGAATCGAAGATAGTTCATAACGCTGTGTCTGTTTTCTACTATTGTTCTTAGTTACGTAAGAGATCCACGGGACAGTTACAGTGTGGGTTACCCAGCCTTAGCTAACCAATCGATTATACTTGTTCGCAACTTTTTGGTTGTTAACGTGCGATAAGCCACCACATCCATCAAAAGTGGGAAACAATAAATTACAGGAAACCGTTTTATCTATGCAGAACCCTTGTCATTCTCTTCCGTTACTGTGCGTGGATATCGGTTTAATTTACGAACAATCAGAACGATATGTTGAACGATATATATATATATATATATATATATATATATATATATATATATATCTCGATGATCGATCACTACTGTTCGTATATTGTTAGCTCAACAACATTCTGCTAAACAAATGTGCTAATCTCGTCAGCTATTGAATTGATGAGTTATATTGTTAGGCGGCGTTATTAACACGGTTGGGACCGAGGAGTTCACATTAAAAGGCTCTGGCCCGAAACGGCAAACGCGCGACTCACTGGTAATCTGAACGTTTCATCGGTTCAGTCGCTCACGGCGTGTCCGCACTGCCCACGCAACGCGGCGCGTGACGGAGTGAAAGATGCAGCGGCAGATATAGACATTTATATGGAATATGGACAGTTAGAGAGTGTGAGTGGGCGAAGGAGGAGGTGATTATGTAGGGGGAGGGAGCGAGGGAGAGGGAGGGGAAGGTATGGATATATATATATATATATATATATATATATATATATATATATATATATATATATATATATATATATATATATATATATATATATGTATATATATATATATATATATATATATATATATATATATATATATATATATATATATATATATATATATATATATATATATATATATATATATATATATATATATATATATATATATATATATATATAATATATATATATATATATATGTGTATTAAATATAATATATATATATATATATACATATATATATATTATATATATATATATATATATATACATATATATATAAATTATATATATATATATATATATATATATATATATATATATATATATATATATATATATATATATATATATATATATATATATATATGCATAGCTTATTCAGTGTTAAAGTCTTTTTTTGGGTGAGCGACAATCTTTGATTAACATAGAAAGGACATTGCTATAAAGATCATTAACTCGACTGGTTGGTGACGATATTCCGTAGTCAACGTAATAATTCCCAATTGTTTGCTCATGCATAGATGACATCTCTGAACAACATTTTAGCGAAGTTCATATCTGAAAACTAATGTGTCACTGTATGACAATCTGCACACAAATTTGAACCCTTTTCTCCACCAGAAACCGGTAAGTTCATGGGCATATTTAGACAATGATAATGTTGAGTTTTCCCGATTTTAACTGCTATAGTTCTGTAAACAATGCAATTAAACATTCGATTAGACGCACGGGTGCAATGGACACGTGTCTGTAGCTGTCCGTCGGTGACGTCGGACATGAGTAATGTGTCGGTATGTTCAGACTAGGCGGGCTTGTTTGTGGCCTTGCACGGAACAGGTGCGAATGGAGATTTGGCATCTGACGTCTTCACTATCGGAGGCTGCCCAATTGCATAACATCTCTGCCGTTTCTGCTCAATCTATCTGGGCCGTGCCGAGACGAACAACTCTACTTCCGTTCTCACAGGCTCGTTCTGACACGATCGTCAGTCTGCATGCGTTGAGAATATTACATGAACGGTGAGCGAATATTTCCATTCTAAGATTCTAACGGCCGTTCTGTTGTGACATATATGCACTTTGTTAACATGTTCGGTGGCTTGTGTTGAGGATATTTGTATAGAGTTGCATGAAGGATGAGCGAATATCCCCAATGCGAGATTGTGTTGGCTCTTCTGGTCTCTGCGCAAGTTCAACCAGGAACAGATATGTGGGTTTGCGAACGCTGGACGTTCGCAAAACATAGCCAGTCAATCTTGGCTGTTTTCTTCTCAGCAGGTTCTCGATTTCCCACTTACCTGCCAGATCTAGTGCATCATCAGTTGCAACCATGCGTATGTGTACGTAGCGGTGTTGGTCTCAATTATGGCGTCGCCTGGTGCAAGTTAGTCATCAAGCACCTCTAAAGGCGATGATAGCTCTTTGAACACGAGTGTTTATTTCAGATGTTGGATTGCGCTTAATGTTTCAGGACAGCATTAGACTATCATAATCTTGGCTTTATTTGTGTTGAACATTTATTCAAACTGGTATGTGGCAAATGAAAACGTATCCACGATGTTCTGAATGACAGCGCCCGGAAGACAATAAAGACACTGTTGCCAGTGTACTGCAGTTCTCGGAAAAGGCTTCTCAATACATTGCAAGCATGCTCGAAGTGTGGAGAGGTAGAAGACGCTTCCGTCTGTTCGTCAAAAAACTAGGTAAGGCTTCAAGTTCAAAGAAGGGAATTTGACTATGCAGAGAATAGCAGAGAAAGATCGGAAGTCGACTGCACAATCAGGTTGAGAAAAAAACAACTTGAGCACTTACCATAGCCTTTTCCCGTAAGTTCCCGACCTCAATATGCTATATCCTGTTTTTCTCAGTAATGCTATTTCCGATGGCGAATTGTGCGAGATTCGATTCCGTCTCACGATACGGCGAAATGTGTTATTTTTGTTCGCTGCAGACAGCATGCACCGTGCAAGAGAAGCAGTAATCGTCTAATGAATGTCAAATTCCGATTGTTACACGATAACTACTTTGAATAATTCACTCACTGCAGATGTGTTGGAATTTGGAAAACATAAGTTGTCTCACTTTGCCGTCACCGCCTGTGTCGTGTTTTGAAGAGTTTGCCGGGTATCTTTTTTTGCCCAGTGCTGCTATACGGATCATCTATGTATATATGGATCATCTATGTATCTATGGATTATCTATGTATAATCCGCCCATATTAGATATCTGTCAATTCTATTTTAAGCAAATTCACACTACTAGCTTTAACACAATAATTTGGCAGTTTGTTCCATTCATTTATCACCCTCTGTGAGAATGAGTACTGGTCCTTAACTAATGCTACTTTGTGTCCTCTCGTTCTGCTGCCTTATTTACGTTTGAATAACATATTCCTATTAATATCTTCATAACCATTCACTATTTTAAACACTTCTATTTAGTCTCCTCTTAGTGTCCTTGTCTCTAGTGTTGTCAAACCACGTTCTAACAAGCGGCTTTCGCAACTAAGGTATCTCATTTCTGGAATCATTTTAGTTGCTCTACAGAAATGAGATATTCTATGCTACAAGTGGCGTTGACAAAACAATTTCAAAGCATTGTGCTACTGCGGCTTCGTTTGGTAACAACGTGGTCGGGCTAATTTGGAGAACTGTGACAAATGAGGAGACCTAGATAATTATACCCGTGCACAAAGTAATGACTAGGCTTAATTTAGAATATTGCATAGTCACACGCACGGACGCCATAACGTCAGCAAATTGAAATTAATAAAAACAATAGCAACTAAGGCGATTCCAGAATTGACAGCACACACGGCTTTAATCATGAAAATGCCTAATAGAATACTAGATACCGGGATATAGGAATCCAACTCTCGAAATTGCGACGCTATACTAGCAGTGAGAATAACGTACAGTGTAGCGGTCAATTGTACGTGACAACCACAAAGGCCAAACCGATTGTCCGTAGAAAGGGAAATGACGTGGTGAATTTCAAAAAATAAAAATTTCACGACCCGACAGTGGGGTCGTAGATGAAACCCTGAAAGTTTGGCGCCCGAGATACAAAGCATCTAGGAGGAGTAGCATAATATACAAACATACAAACGTACACTTACATACTCGAGCTGGATTTTAGTAAGATGATACGCCATTAATTTAGCGACATTTGGTATGTCGGCCCAAAAATGTTACGTACGTGAGTTTGCAAACCGTCCTGTATAGTTGCCCTGCGTTAGACATTCAGTACATAACCTGGATGTTTATGTTTCCACATAACCTGGATGTTATGTTTCCAACACGCACGTGAGTGATTAATTCCAACAAGTGTAAGAGCTATGTTTAATTTCGAGCAAAACAAATCACAGCCCGATTTAGCTATAATATTTCAGTTGACAAATTCGTCTCCTGTTTCTTGACAGCCGGTTTTAGTTTACGCCAACATCGCTGTCTCTGTTTACCTTCACCCCACATGCTTACGTCATTGTGCTCTGACGTCTGCGGTTTTAATCATCTGATGTTCGAGTCTGCGCAATCAGTAATCACTCAGTTTGAGAATAGTTCATTGTGACTTTGGTGCTCGGGGTGTTTCGCCGTTTATTATGAGGGTGGTGATCCGTCGAGATTGAAAGTGACGTAAGTGCTAAATATGACTTTAAAGCCTATGCCTGAATTTATGACTTTGGTCGTCACACCGGGTAAATTGCAAAAGTGTTACTAGCTTTATGCTATCATATATGTTATCATAATTTTATATGCTATCGTATAGAGAGGCTGAGCCATTTTTGCCTGAGCCCAGTCGAAAAAAACATATTGCTTTCTTCGATGATTTAATAAAATCTAAATAACACATCTGCACAGAAGAGAGCACTTTTAACAGAGACGTTTCTACGCAGTAGGTCTTAGTACAAGCAACCAAATTAAAATTTGTCATTTAATGGTGCACTGTGGTTGCTAGCCAATCACGTGCCTTGGAGCGAATCATTGATAAAATACTGTTCTCTCGATAACTGGAGAAAAACCTCCTGCAGCGGCCGGTTGATTAATGTCTATGTTCGAAATAATCCGAATTTGTGCATAATCCGGAGGCGGCATCTCGCATGTTACTTGCATTCAGTCTTCTCGGACGGGTCGTAGAAACAGCAGACTTCACGCAGGGAGTCGGGACACATATGTGCCTGCCTAATGATGTTTACATTTAATGTATTTACCAACAAGCAGGTACGTCCGCCTGCAACTGATCTATCTCAGAAGGGACTCGTCGAATGTCTGAGAGTGCGCCGTCGGGTGAAGACATGTACGGGTGAAAGCAACTGCGGAGTTTCTGAGACCGGAAACAATTTAAATTCCTAAACAATTAGTCCATTCTTAAATACAAAGGACCATGAACGCGTAAGTCTACCTAGTCGTACGGGCAAAAGTAATCAGTTGACGGTTCTGTCATCACAATCCTAATTCATCTGCCAGATAAACCATTTCCATATTCTGTTCTCGTTGAAAAAACCTTGCCTTTTGTTTTTGTCGCAAAGACAAATGTTTAGGCCAGAAGTTCAGCGAAAAATACGATGGAATGTCCGACAGCGGCGGGTATGTTAGTTAGCTTGACGGACCTGGTTGCTAAGCAGAAACGCACGAATTGGATTTGGCAATTATGTTTTGGGGATAGGGTGTATGGGGGGGGGCGTAGGGGGCATGGCATCTGCATGTATGTTGTCCCCTGGCGTGTGTCGCGAACCCGCATTGGTGACACTACGTGGGCGAATAGATACTGTAACTGGCTGACCCACAGCGCTGGCTAATTGGCTGTTTCAACGCTCGTAACGGAGGTTTAGAGGTGTTCCGTTACGGACCCCCCGGTGCAGTATTTGTGGACCAGGCCAAGCAGGGGTCGGTGAATGCCGAGTGTTCGTCCGTTGTGTGTTATACGCCGGGCCGTGAGCTGGGTCGATACGAGAGCGCATAGTAGAATCTTTCGTCGACTGCAACGCGCGCTCTCTGTTGATTTCGCACTCTGACTCTACGTCACACAGGAAGCATGCTTACTTAATGAGGGACTACGTTTACTATTATTCGCGTGGTGAGGTGCCGCGCTTATGTCGTGAATATACATGAAGTTTCTTAATGGTTACTCGCGTTGTTGTAGTTCATAATTTAGTCACGTGTTGATGACGGTCTCGTGTTTCTGTTGAAAGGGAACACAAAGCTGATGGAGCGAGTTTAGCTACATTGGAGGAACACTCGCGCTGAACTATGTCGGTCGCGATCTGACTGACAATAATTATCGGTGCGTTGTACAGGTATGAGCTAGTTGATAAACCGGTCTGGAAAACAAAACAGAAAGTTTGGTTTCGTGTGGTGGACGACCCAGCTTCTTGCTGTCAGCATCTGAGCTCTCATTTCCTCGGGAGTAAGAAAGACGAATTATATTAGCTCATCTGGCCGCGTTGCACCACTGAGTCTGACATCCGCAGACGGGAAATGACCACGGTCGGGATTCCCATTAAAAACGTCGATAGTCGTTCGGGAAAGCAGCCTCGCTTTCTCGCTGCTAATACGTCCCGGCGTGCCGCGAGTGGGTGCAGCGAAATAACGAACCAGTGAATACGTGACTGAGGAATTAGCCCACTTGGCCTTCGTTCCTAATTACATCGCCACCGGCAGAGTGCCGTGAACTGCGTCACTTGAAGCACATATTGGCTCAAACTGTGCGATACACATGTCACTGATATGTTGTGACAATATTCAGTTTCTCAAATAAGGAAAGAAAATGCTGATTGATGGCGCGTTTCATGATGCATGCTTCTTGCGCCGCCTACGGGTCACATATGTTGTGTAATCTCGCCTGATCATCCCACATCTAGCGTCGAAAAAACATACCCTGGTCACAGACTACCGACGACAAGTGTGGCTGAGAACTCCACAACTCAACAATGAATGCGACACCGCCGCTGCGCAACGACACGCTGGCGACTACAGACGCCAACGAGGCCAACTCGTCTCATCACGTTGTCTCGGCACAGCGCAACAACCACCTGGCCAACATCGAGATCTCCGTGCAGGCTGTCATCTTCGTGTTGGCCGTCTTCGGCAATGGCTGCGTGCTGTTCGCGCTGCGCTACCGACAGAAGAAGACGAGTCGCATGCACCTGTTCATCATGCATTTGAGTGTTGCCGATCTGATGGTCGCCTTCTGCAACGTCTTACCGCAGCTGGCGTGGGACGTCACCTTCCGCTTCCAGGGTGGGGACTTCCTCTGTCGGATTGTCAAGTATGTGCAGGTACGTGCGTGTGTGTGTGTGTGTGTGTGTGTGTGTGTGTGTGTGTGTGTGCATGCGTACGTGCATGCGTACGTGCGTGCGTGTAAGTGTGTAAGCGTGTGTGTGTTGTGTTGGTAGTATGATTGTTTTGTGTTTAGGTGTGTCTATATCATGTATATATAATATATATATATATATATATATATATATATATATATATATATATATATATATATATATATATATATATATATATATATATATATATACATATATATATATATATATATATATATATATATATATATATATATATATATATATATATATACATATATATATATATACATATACATATATATGTTGTGTGTGTGTGTGTGTATATGTGTGTATGTGTGTATATATGTGTGTGTGTGTGTGTGTGTGTGTGTGTGTGTGTGTGTGTGTGTGTGTGTGTGTGTGTGTGTGTGTGTGTGTGTGTGTGTGTGTGTGTGTGTGTGTGTGTGTGTGTGTGTGTGTGTGTGTGTGTGTGTGTGTGTGTGTGTGTGTGAATATGTATGTGTGTGTATGTGTTTGCGTGTAGGTGTGTGTGCGTGCGTGTGTGTTTGAATGTGTGGGGGAGTGGGGGTGGTGGTGGGGGTGTTCGAAGGGGTATGGGTGTGCGTGCGTGTGTGCATGCGTGCGTGCGTGTAAGGGTGCGTGGTGTGTTGATGTTTTGGTTGTGTGTTTGTTTTGTGTTTAGGTGTGTCCATATCATGTATGTATGTGCGTGCTTGTGTGTGTATGTGCGGGTGTGTGCTTGCACGTGTGCGTGCGTGCGTGCGTGTAAGCGTGCTTGTATTTAGGTGTGTCTATATCATGTATGTATGTATGTATGTGTGGGTATGTATGCATATGTGTGTGTGTGTGCACGCGCGCGCGCGTTTATGTGTGTGTGTGTGTGTGTGTGTGTGTGTGTGTGTGTGTGTGTGTGTGTGTGTGTGTGTGTGTGTGTGTGTGTTCTCGTTGAACGACTGTAACATATTGTGTATGTCACCGTGTCCAACAGGTGGTAGTAATGTACTCGTCCACCTACATCCTGGTCATCACGGCGTTCGACCGCTACCGCGCCATCTGTTATCCGATGTTCAACTACGCATGGACGTCCCGGCGTATCCACACGCTGGTGGCGGGCGCCTGGCTCCTATCTCTCCTGCTCGCTCTGCCGCAGATCTTCATCTTCCGGCTACAAGAGATCGCGCCCGGCGTCCACGACTGTTGGGCAACCTTCCGGGTAGGTCAATAAGTGTTTAAAGGTGCCGCCTCGATTTGATTTTTTCGCTTGTCTCATTTCAAATTCATTTTTTGCGAAAAATCAAACCTACCCAGTGTCCACTGCGACACGATAGTTCGTTTGTAAAACTTTCTTATGTAGTTGGTGGAATCACCAGACAGACTAACAAATTATGTTATGTTTGTCCAAACATCAACTGAAGTGAAAATGTAAAACTAACGAATTTCGATTATATACCTGTACATATCTACCTATACACGTCTTCCATTGTTTATACTGTCTACTCGTACTCTACTTGTTCTTGAAAAAGTCACGTGGCATCAGACATCATTATTATCCTGTGCGATAATGAATATATATATATATATATATATATATATATATATATATATATATATATATATATATATATATATATATATATATATATATATATATTATATATATATATATATATATTCATTATCGGGACGATAATAATTCTGCTGATATTGTACATGGTAGTATTGTGAGCATATTTACACAGCTGACAGCTATCTGATACGGGACGAGCCACGCATATAAGCAACAACAACATGTACGACAACATGTACAACAAAATGTACAACAATATGTACAACAACATGTAAAACAACATGTACAACAGCATGTATAGCAACATGTACAACAACATGTACAACAACATGTACAACAGCAAGTACAACAACATGTACAACAGCATGTACATCCGATAAACCAAAGCTTCATCGTCAACATGCCTTTTTGCTTTGGATAAAATTACATACAGCGTAATATGCACCGACCAACATCATCAATTTAATTGTAGTAGCTTATGTAATCATATACCACTGTGAAAGGCATTTATTAGCTAGAAAGCAACATGATAAGCACGCTCTTGGTCACACGTCCGTGTTGTGATTGTTTATATCTACGCACAATGAACGCCTAAATCGCATGTAAAAACCACAGTTACAGTAGAACCCCTCATTTACGACCGCCCACAGAATCATAGTGATGTGGTCTTAAAAGAGGGGTGGTCTCTCATGAGGGGTTTGACCAGTTTGTGTCATCCACACTTAAAGATGCACACAAGTCATTTGCTGTCAATAACATGTGACGTGCTTTAATTAATCAAACATATAACAATGCATAATATACAAATCATCACAGCTGCATGTAAACAAATCATCAGTAATTATCACAGCTGCAGTCTAAATAAATAACTTTTCCATTCCATGCTAAAAAATCACTGTTGCTAAAAAGTAACTTTCTGTCGCCACTTTCGCCATCTTGCCTGCTGTGTCAAATTTTGTCTTTCTCTTTTGCAATCGTCTGGATCTGCCTCTTGCCGACACTCAGGCTGATGGAAATTACTCGGGCAGATTCTCCTTTCACTAATATATCCACGACTGTCACTCGTTCTACTAATGCTAGAATCTTTCTCTTTCGTCCAGACATCTTCTCACAACTTTCGAAACTAGCGGTCTTTATCAAAATAGGTGTTAACGGAAATGCAGTCGCCACGCGCTTTGCGAGATTTGGATGAGATTTACGTAATTTGTGTAATAAAAAGGTGCTGTCACCTATTAGATGATCGTTCGTCACATGTCAAATTCAAATTGAACTGACCGTTCGTCGCGTTTTGCGGGTGGTCGTTGACGAGGGGTCATTTATACAGTAGTTTTAGTCCATCACTAAAAAACGGTCGAGAAAGTCGGGTGGTCACTGATCAGGTTGGTCGTTCTTCGGGGGTTCTACTGTCCCCGCTTTCATATTTTTGTCTTCCTAAATATTTTACAACCTGTCAATCTCAGATTTCCCACGGCATATCTAAGTTAGCTAATTCACACTTCTCTCCCAACAAACCTCCACACAAACCTCCCCACTCGCCTAAGAATAAATGTGATGCTTAGTGGATGTGATATACGAACAGCCTATTTTCCTAGCGTATTTTCATTTTTGGATCGTGGGTGTGTTGGTTTTAAGGCTTCCGTTCGTTGGATGCTGCTGGCTCTGTTGGTTTCAAACGTTGTTCCTGTTAGATGCAATAGAGTTTTAGTTGCTACGTGGCTTAACGCATCGGAAACTGTGAGTTTTAAGTGAACACTCTCCGTGCTGTCGTAGGAAGCACACGACGAACACTTCACATTATAAGTCAATCCAGTGGCATCAACTATGCCAAATATCTAGCTGAAATGCATTGCCTGTATAGGAAACGTAACATTATGTCCATTCACAAGTGCTAAGATATGTAGACTACATTAATAGTTTAGATTGTACAGTCGATCCGATCCGAATTTCTTAATTTCCACTTACTGGGAAGGGCGTGGAAATCGGTCCGCTTGTAAAAACTCTGTCTTTCTAACGTGTCAACGCCGAATACGTTGGTTTGGAGCGAATCAATGTAGCCTAATTGGATTAGGAGAGACCGGACATTTCGCTACGTAGCTAAATCCACGAAGTAAGCCCTTCGTGCGTCACTGTCAGTATTATCATTGGTACGGAATCCCAGCCGTGCTAGGTGATGATCCCAGTAGGCTTTCGCATAAATTCACTTGCGGCGTTAATTAACTCAATTCAGGAGTTTCACAGCCCGCTACAAATGATGCTCGATTGATTATCACCTGCGTATTTCAAGAAGAAACAACATCATTGCCCAAACGACCCCATGTGATGATCAAGTTTGTCAGATTGTTTCCGGCACGCGTCTACCTATAGTTGATATGTCATTGTCGAATGTGCATTTACCATAGGTGTCAATATTACTACTTTTGGGTGGGAAATACCGCTATCCCTCCCGTTTCCCTTTTTTTGACGGAATATCCCGCTTTTTATAACGTTCATAATTGTATTTTTTACGATAAAATCGATGTAATTGTTGCAACGATTTCACATTTTCGTTCGTGTATTCGTGCACGTCGAACGAGAACGGCAAATAGAAATAGTGACCCGTAAAAACAACGTTTGAATCCGCTAAAATCGATCGACGAAAGTTGATTGGAGGACATTGTTTCCAGCTTTTCCCGGATGTTTCCCGCCTTTCCCGGGTGTTTCCCGCTTTCCCACGAGCATATGCTGATACCTATGAATGATTGTTTTGTGATTTACGCTTATTACGTCAGCGTTCTTGTCGTCTTACACCGTCAACAACATCAGCCATCAACAACATCAGCCATCAACAACATCAGCCATCGACAACATCAGCCATCAACATCAGCCATCAACAACATCAGCCATCAACAACACCGGCGGCAGGAAATTAGGCAGCTGCCTCCCTAACGGGAGTAACATCGATGCTTTGTCGTGACGTACAGGCAAC
>BSQZ01000009.1:10410751-10415751 GCA_033239005.1 Lamellibrachia satsuma | reverse complement strand
TCGTGACAAAGAGGTGACATCCAGATGACACGGTTTGAAAGACGAACTCCAACCAAATATAAATCAATGAAAAATCTTGGGAATAAACATCGTCGGACAGGCGTCCACTATGTAGGCCCTAACCGCTGATTGAATACGTTGTCCTTGTAAACGTCTCACGCTTCACTGACGAAACACGGAATATTTGCGCGACTGCTGTGGCATGTCTGGGCATTAGTTGTAAAGCGCTGCTCGTTAACAATGGCGTCGTCGGTGATCGTCTGGGCATGTCTGGGCATGTCTGGGTGACCGGGCTGCAATTGTCTTGCAGCCGTTCGAAATCTCAATTTCATCCCGTTGATATTGCCGAAGTTTGATCGTCGTCTTCAGCCGCATTTGTTCAACGGATGTGCAGAAAGCTCCCAGTGAACGTCATTTGTATTGTCTCATGTATCATCTCTCCACGTGCTACTGTCCCTGTCACGTTTATTATTTCTACAGGAAAAATCGGGGACTCACCGGTATTTTTCATATGTATGTATATAAAGATAGAAACGTGTCTATGATAATGCGTCATTTCTTCTCTTTTGTCACAATAACTGACTGACAACGTGTCGCGTGTACTTTATATCGCCCCTTTCTTCGTGTCGACGTTGACGTGTTGTTTAACCTTTGCGACAGCTGCGACAACAGCGACTCGGTGCCTCGACGACACAGCGCCAGCGGCTTCTCTCGTTCCAAGCTCAAGACCATCAAGTTGACGTTCGTCGTCATCAGTGCCTACCTCCTGTGCTGGTCACCGTTCATGGTCACACAGATGTGGTGGGCGTACGACGAGGACGCCCCTTATAACGGTACGTGCTGGCTTGTCCACGTTCTGTAGGGTGGGGCAAGGAGCTTAATGGAAAAAGGTTATTGTTATTCATCAATTTATTATGTTGCTATATATATATATACCGCCATACGTTTATTGTGTGGTTATTGCATGTGATACCAAACTATTAGCGACGACTGACAAAGCTAACAGTATTAATCAAGACGCCCCGTCCTGTGAGGCAAGATGCCCCTGGGGACGTCTTGCCCCAAACAGCAACATACCTTCTCCGTTGTATGAAATATGAATGTTGAGTGAAACATACTATTACAAACTGTAAAACAAACGCAGTTTGATTTATTGGACCCACACAGGGAAACAAATGCATCATTTAGTTATTATCGGACTCGTTGTTACGGTACATAAAACAACGCACTCCTGTCGTGCAGTCATTGTACAAATGGCACTGTCGTGCAGTCATTGTACAACTGGCACTGTCTACAGTTCACGAAGGGCTCGCCGCATATGACACACGAGTAGTCTTCCTTCTCGCTGACGCGTCTTCTCTTTGGCTTCTTCACTGCGTCTTTGGTTCCGTTCTGTGTCCCTCGTCACGATGCCGATGACTTTCCCTTTAGCTGCTCATTCCCCTTTGACTCATGATCAACGAGTTCGACTTGTGCATGGTGAATTCCTCTTTATTAGGAAACAATAAGAACTGAAATGAATGTAAATTCCAGAATTAAGAGACCTTAGTTACGAAAGTCGCTTATTACAATGTGGTTTGACAATACTAGAGACCAGGAGACTAAGACCAAATAGAAGTTTTTAAAATGGTGAACGGTTATGAGGATGTTTATAAGAATATGATCTTCTAACTTAAAGAAGACAGTAGAACCAGAGATCACAAAGCAGCATTAGTTAAGGAACAGTGTAGGTTGGACATGAGAAAGTACTCTTTCTCACCAAATGATTGTGTTAATGCTAATAGTGTGAATATGTTTAAAAATAGAATTGACAGATATTTGATAAGGGCGGGCTACATATAGATGAGAAAATTGTTGGACTCTCGATAAGCCAATGGCTTCCTTGTCCACTTGCCATCTGGAACTTGTTGTTTGGGATGGCAATCTTGTTAAATCTAAATCTTGTTAAATCTAGTTTCTATGGTGCCGCACGTTCATATATGAGGACAAGGCGTACAGCGTAATATCTACTTAACTGTCACATACCATCTGTGCGAAATGATAGATGGTACCTTTAAAGACACGTAGAGAAACATTTCCCACTACCTAATCGCGACAATAAATTGACTAAATCATGTGGGGGCAAGATAATTAGTTTTCGGCATTTTGAGAAAACGGGATGAGTTTATAAATTTGAACCAGTGGCGTATCTAGGATCTCGCAAAGGTGGAGGCTAAAGGGGCCTAGTCACCCATTCTACCATGTAGCAGGCCAACGACAAAGTACCGGGGGGAATTAAACCGGCGGGGATTTCCCAGTGGCCTCTGACTAAATACGCCACTGATTTGAAAGTCGACAAATGGTGTCAATATTTACTCACATGTATAAGCAAATGAACGTTTTTAATAACAACCAATTCAAACCTGTTGGAAGCAAAACATCGCGTGAAAATTATCGCCGTATTGTTGGAAATGGCACCCGGAATCGAATTGATTCTATAGATACAGTAGAGTGCCATGCAGTGGCGACGTCTTGCGAATGACATGAAAACTAATCGTCGTTCGTCTTTGCAGCCAGCATGTTCGTCGTGTGCCTGCTGCTGGCGAGTCTGAATAGTTGCTGCAATCCGTGGATCTACATGGCGTTCAGCGGCAACCTCGTCAAACAGATTCTGCCCTGCTGCCGTCGACGTCGCCATCGCACACAGAAGCGTAACCACGACCTGCAGATCTGCAATGCGAAACCGCACTCAAACACCAACAGCACATCGGCGGAGAAGCACCCAATCCGTCGGCTGATGGTCGCCGTGGACACCGCCGATGGTCCGGGGAAAGGAGACAAGGGCAGTCGGTCATCGACGTCGACAAAGTCAACGGCCACCATCAACGGCCGTAATTCGCCAACAGCGGCCCTCATACGGTCGGACAATCGCAGCGAATCAGCGCCAGCGAAGGACACGCACACAAAGACATGTGACTGCAGGCAGTGCGCCGTTGCCATGACACCAAGACGCTTCATCAGTTGTAGACGTTTTTCGACAAAGTTTAAAAGTAAACACGAGCCGGCGTTGTATAATGAAGATATGAAACGGTCGCGGTGTCGACGGTGCAATACGTCCAGTCACCACTCGCTGTTTTACAAGCAATTAAATCCCGATCAGACAGAACAGAAGTGCACGTCGATATAAACGTGTCGTTGATGCTCAATTCCACTCTTACGACTGTGCTATTCTTGATATATTACGTCATTTTCAGTTGCGAGTGACAGACAGAACGAGTTGCGATGTGCAAGGAGCAGAAATTCCAAAAATGACTCAACTAATCGATGAAGCGGAATCGGATGAGCCAATCACCATACATGTTGTAATAGGAGCAGCCTGCGCCATCTGGATTTGGTCCATTCGCAGGGAACCACAGGAAGCATAGCAGGAAGTTAGGGCGCACTGGTCGGTTGAGTTTAGCAAATAAACTTCAGTATGAAAGGATATTTTTGCAACATCTATTTCCCAAAGTACATGTAGTGGAGATGGAAGAATTCGGGTAACCACGGGGGGGGGGTTATTGCAAGATGTGTTTTATAGAACCATGACAAGAAGATAATAATATTAACTTATAATACGATACATTCTCCAAAATGGACATTGTTTCTTCACGGACGACGTTGATTATTGTTCTTTAACAAATATTCAATAAAGTAAGTCAATTTTAGTATACAGTTTAGAAATGATATGGTTTAATGGTTAATGTTGTCTCCGTGATAAATAACACGTGTAATCATGTGTAATCATGTGAACATGTATTGTGTTGTACTAATGAAGTGTCGTCGTTTCGTTTGTCACATTTATTCATTCTAATGAATTGTGCTAGGCGCATCAGAACATTCGCATATATGTCAACTTCAACGTGTTAGTGTGTGTGTGTGTGTGTGCGTGCGTGCGTGCGTGCGTGCGTGCGTGCGTGCGTGCGTGCGTGCGTGCGTGCGTGCGTGTGTGTAGTAAACAAGTTTTTTTTATACATTCTCTCAAATTCAGAAAGTTATATAACATGTAAACGATATTGACATTAAAACCATTTAATTTCTAGATCATTGTTTGGTTGTGTCTTTGTTTACGTTGTTTGACATATTTTAGTAAAAATTCAACTCCCAATGTGCCATATTCTCGCTTATCCGATTCTCGCTCGCCTTCGTGAACTCGCCGTGAAGAGTCTGGCCACGAAGGCATGGTCTTGCTGTTACCCAGCTTCTCCACTCCATGTTATGACGACGTTCACGTGAAATGCCAGCAGCCAAGCAGCGTAATTATTGAGATTCTACACTAAACATTTGTAAAACATATTCAAGGGAAAACCGAAGAATTTACAAGGCGCCGAATTAGCAGTAATACGACAGGCTGCGATGTCTAACGTCAGATGACTTATCTTATCAGAGCATATTTCAGACGGTAGGTATCTTTCTAATTTTAATTTCATCATCAATCACCATCGATGCATCAGCGCACACCAAATAAATAAGGTCAGCGTTTAATGGCATGACCGCACTCGCGGACGAAATGATTAGTCGGCCGAATCACACGTACAATAAGGTCGTGTATTTGTTAAGCTTCTCGCTAACCGACAGACGTGTGACAGTGTTCGCTGCCGAATTGACTAGTCGGCCGAAGTGCACACATAATCATGGGTCGTTTATTTGTGAAGTGTTTTATATAGTGACATATGTGTGTCATCCATACAAATTTGCTTAACCGATCAGTCAGCAAGAAGATAACTAAAGGAGTATAATTTCTAATTAAATTACCAATAACCTGCATATCATATTCCTGCCCCGCGACTGTTTTTTCTCAATCCATATATTTTAATATCACGAAGAGCTCCCCACCTCACGGTAAATCGGTCCTGTATACATTGCAATCCTGTATACAATGTAATCCTGTATATATTGGAATCCTGTATACATTGGAATCCTGTATACATTGGAGTGACACTGGACCGAACACTCATTCAAAACACACACCGAGAAGACAA
>BSQZ01000009.1:10380751-10408251 GCA_033239005.1 Lamellibrachia satsuma | reverse complement strand
TTACTGACAAGGGGCTTTGTTTCTTGTGTAACCGCGAGGCTTAGGGTAACCTGGGGCAGAGCGGACTCCTAAAGTAAAACTTCCAAATTGGACACTATGACGCAATATCAAGGTGTTCATAATATTGACAGATATGTGTGTTACCCATTGGAAACGTATATTCATCAAATAGACAAACTAGATGAGTTTCAATGATAAAATTACGCCCTACCAAAAACTGTTTTGCCCCAGGCTTAATGCAATACGACCCCTTTTTCCGCTTCTATGACCGAACCGTTGCATGAAAATAAAACGGAGGCTTACACATAGTATGATAGTAATATATCAATGTATTATAATTGTTAAATTTCTAAAATTGGAGTTAACATATAATATAGGGCTTATGCTGAAATCCATAAATAATATAAATGGTTTCTTAACTTTCCATCACAATCACAGCCTACGGTCTAGCATAATTTGACTTACGCAACGTTGATCGTTGATATTATATTAAATGAATTACGCTTGCTGGGGTATGTGTAGTGCGTTTAATGCATTATTAACGTGTGTATTTGGGCTAAGACATAGGGGCCGTCTTGCCCAACATGCACAACCTGTCTGAGCATGTTGCACAAAACACAACATAATATGGCCCGTTATATATTGTGTTACACCATTTTAAAAATAGAAAAGTTAAAAAATATATATTGATTTAAGTATGTCTGTCTCGTGTTGCTTAGTTTTGAGGTGGGTATCCGAAATATGTCAGCATCGTCTGCATCAGATCTGGGGACGTTCATAGTTTTTCGTTTGCGTACGTGATGGGGGCCGTCTTACCTCGGGGGATGATTTGCCCTTGATTACCCTACGTGTCATTATTAGTACGCTAGGTTATGCCACACTACTTAGATCTGTGTTGTAGTAGTTTTGTTATAGTTGATGTGCTTTTTAGTTCACAGCGGTGTTTAAAGTGTGTAGTAGAGTGTTTCTTGTTTGCTGCTCCACAGCTTCACATACGTTTACGTTTCGTTGTTCATAGCTTATGGCACAGGTCACGTTGACGACTGTGATTTGGGAATTGGTCACCAATGGAAGCCGGAAGAAGCAATGAAACACTCGCGACATTTGTTCGTGGTATTAAAATGTATAAGTGTGTGACCATTTTTATTTAAATTTAATATTCATTATGATGTTACACTATTTTACTGCTGTTGTCACATAACATAACATAATATAACGTAATATTGTTTTTTCTTGATTGATCGATTATTACAAATTATTAGTTTTTCCAGGTAAACAAAAAATAACCTATTGTACGTCGGCGCTAAACCGGTTCTCGCCCGTTTTTTGTTGTGAGTTAGAGGCTCGTATTACCCAGACCGACTGGCGAGTAGAAATCTCCCAACCTACAATATCGAATACCACATTCCTATGTGTTAACCGGTAAATGACATACTAACGTCACAGTCCGGCTGTTGACGTGTCGACTCGACACGTTTCACCGGTCAAGCAAACCATTTCGTTAGATAATTCTTCACCCCTCAGACTTCAGCCGTTTTTTGAAACGATCCTAGTTATTTGACCAGATACAGGAAAACGTGAAGATAGAACGCAAAGGCGTGATATTCAATATGTTCTTCAAACTAACCGCCAGAGCGCGCCACTTAAATATACTGAAATTCGCTGGTTTCTGGGCTGTGTTTGGCTGCATTGAAGCGTCAGTTTACGAACGGGTTTGCCCGACTTGAGGACTAAGGATTAATTCACAAGATATAACATGGCACAAGACAACTCGTTACGTACTTCTAGGACAACACGTGGCACGCCAACGGTGTGGGAGACCAAGGTCACCAAGTAGGTGTTGTAGGACCATACACTGACGTTTGTTACGAAACCAGCTTAAACTATATGTATATATATATAGGTTTAGGTGCTCAGTTTCGTTAATGGGAGGCGGAGGCATTGTTGGCGTTGTGTTACGCTTGTCACATGACATACTGTCAGCTACGCGGCGTACATGCTCTAGTGCTGTCACGCTCAGGATATGGGAACGTGGTTATATACGCAATCCCTGATTCGCATCTGCTGAAACTGCAGATGGTGTAGAATTGAGCAGCGTGTCATCAATGGAACCCAATTTATATAACGTGATGGCATTATTTAAATCAATTCACTACCATATTTGATTCACATATCAATGGGACCTATCAATGTCTACCCTTTATCGAAAAAGCGCTTGTTTATATGTCAAATACATGTACCCTTAATTACCCCCAATAATTGTGATTTGATGCCCTAGATGCGTTGTGTGCGTTAACGTTCGTTGTACACAGACAACACACCCACAAAACTTGGAATTTGTGTCAAGGATGGCATATTGGAAATATACCGAGTCAGGAGGTGGGTCCTACACATTGGTGGGAGGTTGGCCTAAAAATAGGTGGGATGTGGGATTTTGAGGTGGGATGTGTTCAAGACAGAACACTTTTAACATGATAGTTTATGTAGGTTAAGTGTTATATACACGGGTGCATTTAGTAATACTTATGTATATACTTAACAAGATATATGATGTTCTACAGCCTGAAATGTACCGCTGCAGTTCGTATTCTGCTCTATAGCAATGGCCTGAAATGCGTGATGTATGTTCGCACATATCTGTGCGGATATTCCCCAGAATTATGTGGCATATCCGGACACCAGTGATCAATATATATTGATAACATATAATGGTGTTCTTATTGGAGTTGAAGTTTGATCATTGGTAGCAGTAAACTACTGAATATACAGATTAAAAAGGCAACATTTTACCATTCTTGCATAAACAGATGATTAGTTATGACACATTATACCTCAGGTGTGCATGCAACATCTTCTTATAATCACGGTCAGTTGTAATAACGAATGGGAAGAATCGCTGGAGACACGTAACAGTTGATGGCGTCCACTATGTGTTGTTACGTAACTGAGGGAATGAGAGCAGGCGTACATCCGTGCGTGTTTGTTTATTAGTGACATACTCTCTAAGGGAGCAAGTAATTGAAATGCACAGTGAACTACAATTATATCTGCTCAAAACACCCTCCGCACATGAATGGCGTGGTTACGTTTGCCATTCTAGGAAACGATTTTATAGAAAACGCTCGCATCTTTTGTGTTTCCTTGGACGTTTGAATGCATCTCTAGCGTAAATCGCACTTTATTTATGTTGTAGAAACAAGATAATTTTCGCGTGTCTTGTATTTGTATCGCCCCTTCTACTATATACGGGCATCAATGTATACGGAACCTATCCAGCCGGCGTTAGGCAGAGCTTCACTGGGTTCCTGGGGAGGATCTTTGGCGTTGGAACAGAAGAAAGAAGAACAGGTATATGTGGGAAAACGAGAGTTAATATGAGCAGATGGAAACGTTAGTTACAATTATTACATGTGAAGTTAAGTCAACATAATTACAAAAACCTTCAAAGATAATCTGTTTTGTTTTTTCAACACGACTAACATACTTTGTAAATCAAAGAATAAATAAATAAATGACCGAATTCTTAGCAACCAATCGTATGACAAAACCAAACTACATACAGCGTTATGGATTAATGTATTATGCTGATACTGGGGCATGACATGAATGTGGCATGCCTTCACTGAGTGGCACACAGCGCCATTTGTTGTTTGAGACTTGACGTAGTGAGTATTTATTATGATTGGCTAACTTTGTGGCCGGACAGCGGAATTTACAGGGATGATCCAAGACTTGACTTGGACTTGGAGATCATTGATTTGAGGTTTACAGATCAATGACTTTATTTGCCAGTTTGTGACTTGTTATCAAATCTAAAAAGAAAGACGTCTGCATTCCAGGCTGGCACTGTTATGTCCAAGTGATGGATATCACTCCCAAGCTCCCATCTCCAAGTCAGTGGGGATGAAGAGGAAACAACGCAAATGTGAAAGTGAAACTACTGCGATACGGATGCAAGACGGACTGTGTGGGATAGGGCAAATGCCCCAAGGCAGCTCGCCATTGCACCATGGATGTGGTGCACTATGTGCAACACATCCACATCCACTTTAAATAAGTGCCGTTTTTAATACATCGTCAATGGGCAGATCAGAGGCGCTCGTTCAAGGGGGCGAATTAACACAGAAAGTGGCAAATGGATGTCGGGGCCTGGGAGGAGACACAGCCAGACTGCCCCTATAGTTAGAGTGTTAATATTATGAATTGTGGTAGGAATGAATACATTGTTTTATTTATTATCACAACTAATATATATTTGGAATCTTTAAATCAACAATCAAAAACCTTTCTCTTGCCTTCCAGCCGTCTGTTCCAACTCGGCACGCCTCGCGTTTCTGCACGATGCGTGCCGGTCTCTCAACAAAGACGACAAGTATAAACTAACACATATGCCCGACATGTACACGCATATTCTCAGCGATGACAAGAACCGCATGCTCTTCTGCGACTCACCAAAGACCGGCAGTTCCTTGTTCAAGACCCTGTGGTTGAACTACACGCGCGACGTTGATGGTAGAAGAGATATACACACAAAAGACTTCCTCCTTAAACATGGTCTTCGGTACCTCTCGACATACAGCCAATCTCAAATACAAACTCGGTTAGCAACGTATTTTAAATTTCTGATAGCCAGACATCCGCTTGTAAGAGTACTGTCGGCCTATCGTGAGAAGCTGGAGGGCCCGAACGAGTATTATCGCCGTGTACTCGGACGAGGCATTGAGCAGCATTATGGACATATCCCCGCAAACCAGTCTAAAGGTGATCTCGTTACTTTTGAACAGTTTGTTCACTTTCTCGTCAAATCAGACCCGGTCCTCTACGACCACCACTGGAAACCCGTTACATATCTCTGTCATCCGTGTGAAGTACCATACGACTACGTTGTTAAGCTTGAAACGAGCTACGTCGATTATCCACATATTTTCTCAAAACTTAAGAATATCACCGACTCAAAGAGAGGCTTTCTAGAATCGGTGGCATCCTATAAAGCATTGACTGATTTTGACCGTGTTAAGAGATACTACGTTCGTGTACCTGCAACACACATGACCATCATCGAGAGAACATATCGCCTCGATTTGAACTTGTTCGGTTACACGTGGAACAATATGTCACTGTCGTACGGCTGTCAAATAAAAACAGAAGGGAAGGAGTGTTGCTAATCACGACCTCCGATGTCGCGAAGTGACATGTTTTAATACCTGGAAAAGTATCAATTGTTTATTAATGGACTTCTAACTTTCTAAGATATTCTGTTACAACGTTGTTATATTGTGACAATGCTATTGATCACATTCATGTCTTTGCGTTTACTCGTTAACAGCGTCGTTGCTCGTACGGTACTGCACAACTGAACCGATGACTCCAGTAGCCGCCACAACAGTCAGTGTCACGTTACATTTAACGAGTTTTTTAGATCGATGTTACAGTGGACACACCGGAGATAATCTTGGTATGCGACGTAGCCTTATAGAATATATCGTAAAACAGTTTGGCAGTTATTGTTATTAGTTATTGTACATACGCAATTCCTCCGAAATGAGAATAAACGTGTGCACGTGGAGACGAAATGATTATCAGATAAATCCATTGAGTTCATATGTCAATTATTTAGTTTACTAGATTAGTTAAATGTTTGAAGGAGCACTACTGGACAGACAACAAGGCATATGTTGTTCTGGAGGGTGAATTTATTCAGTACACAATGCTGAGATTGTAACATTTAGGCCTCTATGGTATTATGTTATGTTATGTATTTTACCAGATGTAGTATCATAAATAATAAATGTACGTGATTAAAGTTGACATGAATTTGTTCAATTTCCACGGTAAGACAGTTAGACTGTTGGTGGCAGACCCATTACTGTGAGACACCATTCGGATAGAAAGCAATGTTACAGTGGACACACCGGAGCTAATCTTGGTGTACGACGCAACCTTATACACTATATGGTAGACAGCTCATATTTCTTAAGTCACGCATTCACAGCGTCAACCACGGTGATTATGGCTATGCCACGCTTGAGTGGATTTGGTGAGGTTGTTATTGATTTGTTGAAGTGTCAATGCAGTAGGCACACCCAAACCGAAATGTGTACACAGATTAGGTGGTAAGTCGTCACACTTATGTTTGAAATGTTTTATACTTTACACCCAAATCCCCGTGTCCTGTTATATTATTCATATAATATTTGTAGTATATTTGACATGGTAAGCAGTGCATATGCAACTGCAACGACATTAGACGTGTGCATTTAATTATATAAACTGCGACGAAAAGATTATCAGATAAATTCATTAAATTCATGTGTCGTTTGTTTAGTTTACTAGATTAGTTAAATGTTTGAAGGAGCAGCACTGAAGAGGTAGAGAACAGGGCATATGTTGTTTGGAGGGTGAATTTATTCAGTACACATTGCTTAGATTATAACCTTTAATATCATATATAATAAATGTTAACGTGTAAATGATTCCATGTTGGGGTGAATATGTTAAATTTCCACGGCATGACAATTAGACAGTTGATGGTAGACGCGTAACTGTGAAACACCATTCGGATAGAAAACAGTGTCGGTGACATATAGATTGATATGTTGACTGCAGTCCTCAAAAATGTTTTATTTGGAGCATTTTAACAGTGATGTGAAGTGCATTCATAATCTGGAAGTACTAGTTTACATATTTTATATTCCCTTGATTGATGGTTGAAATAACCATGCTAATTCTTTCTATGTAACTAGAGTTACCACACAATTATGGAACCACGATGTACGTGTATGTTGTATGGAGTCCGATAATAAAACAATTATCATTATTATTATAGTCATTGTATCGTCGTCGTCGTTTTTAAATATGCTTCATACTGCAACATGTCATTGCAAAAGATCCGACATTGTAAGAATTTCAGCATTCCAGGGAGAATACTGTTTCGTCGTGTGACAATACAATCACTGACATCAGCTAACTTACGTTTGAGAGTACTTGTGGCAATGTCCCAAATTTATATATTAGAAATGTCCTCATCTGAGGAACAAGTGCAGGTGTGCGTCACCTCGCAGTGTCTTGACAATTAATTCTAACTTGATGAGAAGAAATCCCACCATAATAAAGGGGGGTGCTCGGGCACCTGATGGACACCCCCTGGATTAAGCACAACCATCGTCAATCGAGGTGAGTAAATTACAGTTCTACAATACAATGTAACGCTGTGACAGCAACGACTACCTTTGGCTTTATGATAAGAAAATGCATTCTCTGTTTTCCATGATCTACACATAATTTTAATACACCGTAATGCATAATGCTATTGGATATAAGAGGGAAAGTTGTTGAAAATGAGGATCTATGGTAAACTTTAAACAGTGGTATCACGTGTGTTACATCGTGACAACATTAAACAGTGGTGTCACGTGTGTTACATCGTGTCAACATTAAACAATGGTGTCACGTGTATTACATCGTGACGACATTAAACAGTGGTATCACGTGTGTTACATCGTGACAACATTAAACAGTGGTATCACGTGTGTTACATCGTGACAACATTAAACAGTGGTGCCACGTGTGTTACATCGTGACAACATTAAACAGTGGTATCACGTGTGTTACATCGTGACAACTTTAAAAAGTGGTATCACGTGTGTTACATCGTGACAACATTAAACAGTGGTGCCACGTGTGTTACATCGTGACAACATTAAACAGAGGTGCCACGTGTGTTACATCGTGACAACATTAGTCAGTTGTATATATTTCATGTTTGGCGTTGATGTTGTTCTAGTTTCACTACTTTCCTTTCTAGTGTACTTCTTGCACCTACACCAGTAATCTTGTGATTTTCTCTAATATGCATTTACAATCATGGTTTTGTCAAACTGTAACGCAAGTGACACCACGGCAGACCCTTATTTCAAAATGACGGAATGTGAAAATAGGATGAGGCACTGATTTGTTGATGATCGGATAAGATATTAGTGAGATGGAACCTTCTAAAAAGCAGGAGTTGAACAAATGGATATAAATTTAATTTTTTTACATGAATTCAACCTACTGGTCCCCATTTCTGGACAACTACTCAATTGTATGTTGTTTCTCGGACATTGCGTGTGATTGACTTTAAACATAAACATAATGAAGATGTTCCCACTAAACGGCTATATTGTTCAATGCTATCAGGCGGGTTCAGTTTGTTTCAAAATAATAATTGCAATGATAATAATAGTAATAGTAACGGTAATAATAACGACTAAGACGACGACGGTAGTGGTAACGGTAACGGTAACGGTAAATATGACGGTAACAGTAACGATTAAGGTAACGGTAAAGGTAACGGTAACGGTTACAGTATCAATTACAATAATAATAATAATTGCTTTATTATCGGACTCAATACAACATATACGTACATCATGGTTCCATAGTTTTGTGGTAACTCTAGTTACACAGAATGAATTGGCATGGTTATTTCCACCACCATATCTTCATCTCAGCCATTGTCAGCCCACTGCAGGGCGAAGGCCTCCCCGAGCTGGTACCATTTACTTCTGTCATGTGCCGTTCTCGTCCATGTCATGCCAGCAAACTTTACTCATCTCTCCATCTAGTTTGTGTCGTCCCTGACTTCGAGAATCTGGCACTGGTCTCCATTATGTTGTTATATTTCTCCACCTGTTGTCCTTAGTTCCGGCAAGGTGTCCCGCCCATCTCCATTTCTTGATTTTAACTTGTTTTATGATATCCTGGATTTAATTTGGTCTCTGATCCATTTGATAGTTTTTATATCTCGCTTGGTAATTCCTAACATACATCTTACCATGCTTCTTTGTGTTGTTCTAAGTTTTTGTTGTCTCTGCCCAAGTAATATACATCGGTCAAAGACTCTACGTTTCAGGGATATTGGCAAATTACTCTTACACCATATGTATATATATATATATATATATATATATATATATATATATATATATATATATATATATATATATATATATATATATATATATATATATATATATATATATATATATATACACATATAATATGCCAATATATACCAACGTATAAATCTATATGTAAACAATATTGCTTTCTATCCGAATGGTGTTCCACAGTAATGTGTCTGCCATTAACAGTCTAATTGTCATTGCATGAAAATTTTACAAATTCGTGTCAACATGGAATCATTTAATCGTTAACATTTATTATTTATGATACAATAACCGATAATCTTGATGTGCTCTTCAATTCGACTTGTAGGCAGATGATTACAGTCGTATGGATTCGGAGGAAGTTAGAAAACCATTCCAAGTAAAGGTTGAAGTGATCGATGTGCTACTTCGATGAAAAGTCGCCAAGATGGAAGTCAGACGTCGCGCACTTCGAAATCGTCACGCACTTCCAAAGTCTCCAACAGCAGCAATATGGTGAAGCAGCCGCCTTGAAAGAAAAACTGAAATTTCTCGAAATAGAATCTCATCAGAGACACGAGTTAGAATAAACCCAGACAATGAAAGATATCAAAATGAATGAAGCTCGCGTTGAAGCCATTTCAAAGTTCGAAGCGATGTCTAGTGATCTCGACTCCCCACTTGAATTACCAGATGGGAAAATGATCACCTGAAAGAGTTCATTTCTACTCAACCTTTGAATCCACAAAGTGATGAGTACATTCCTGTGCGAGCAGTGCCTGAGACTATCAAATCAAACATTGTGAATACTCAGCTACCCTAACTGAACTCCACTGACAAACCCCATACACACCAAGGGACACTTTCTGATCAGCTTCTACTTAACCCTTTGCCGGCCCCGAGCCTGGTATCTCCTCGGGTGATCCACTACACTATCCCAGCTGGAAGAGTGCCTTTCATGCATTGATTGAGAGTAGAGTATTTCTGCCTAGTGAAAGGATACACTACCTCAACCTATATCTGGCTGGCACTGCAAAGAAAACAGTTGAAAGCTACTTTCTGTTGATGACCGATGACGTATACGAAGATGCGAAACCATTGTTGGATGAACGATTTGGCGATCAATTTGTGAGTGCAAATGCATTTCTCGATAAGTTGGACAGGTGGCCAAAGATAGCTTCTCGCGAAGGAACTGCGGCGCGCAAGTTTGCTGACATTCTGAAGCAGTGTTCGACTGCTGTGGGGTACATAGTTAACGATGGCCGCGAGAACCGGAAGTTATTTGGCAAGCTTCCTGACTGGCTGGTTACCGGGTGGGCCCGATTGGTGTCTACATGGAAAACCGGAAAAGGTTGCTTTCCGCCTGTCGCAGGGTGTGCAACATTTGTGTCTCGTAAAGCTGATATCGCCTGCGATCCCACCACTTCCTTACAATCACTGCGTGGAAGTGCTGATGCTGATGCCAGCAAGACAACAGATGATCGGAAAAAATCTCAAGCATCAAGTTCGTTCACTACAGACGCAAAGATTGAGACACTTGAAAAAGATACTCGCAGTAAATGTACCCTTTGTAAAGGAAATCACCCCCTGGACAATTCCAAAACATTTCTTGCGAAACCTCTACAAGAAAGGAATACATTTTGCAATGCAAAAGGTTCTGTTTTTCGGGTGCATGGAACCAGGCCACCGTTCCAAAAAATGCAAAATGCGTAAGAGTTGCGAGACGTGTGCGAAACGACACCCTTCATTTGTCACTGCAACAGCAGTAATTATTGTAAGAAGAGCTCCATGATCGTTCCTGTATGGGTGTCGTAATCAGATAGGCCTGACTATGAGAGACTTGTTCATGCACTGCTTGACACAGAGTCTGACACTACTTTCGTTTCAAACGATACGTGCGCTGCTTTGGGTGTTGACGGAACGCCTGTAAAACACTCACTCTCGACGATGTCTGCTTCAAATCAGATTATCCAAAGCAGTAGAATTAATGGTCTACACGTTCGTGCATACAATGGTGACTCTACCATTGCACTCCCTCTGACATACACACGGGACATTATGCCCACTAATCGTGAACATATTCCGTCACCTTCTGTGGCACAATGGTGGCCTCACTTGCACAGCGTAACAAACAAACTGATACCGCTGAACGAATGTGAGGTGGGGCTTCTCATCGGATACGACTGTGGTAATGCTCTAGTTCCCAGAGAGGCCATACCTCCAGTTGATGGAGGTCCTTATGCTCAGAGGACGGACCTTGGATGGGGCATTATAGGCGTGACTGACACAACACACGATGAAACTGTTGATATTGATGCGATCGGTGTAAGCCATATGATCATGGTGCATCGCGTTCCCTCTTCAGTGTATACATGCGACAACCAGGAAGTGATGTTGTCGTGTAAAATTATGATTAAGGAGGTTATTAACCCAACTCAAATAGCCAACATGATGGAGTTGGATATTAAAGATGAAAATACAGAACTGACATCATTGTCCTGTGAAGATCCGAAGTTCATCGCTAAACTCAAGGATGGGATCCACAAGGATGCTGATGGTCATTACGAAACGCCGTTGCCTTTTCGTGACTCAAGCCTATGCCTTCCGAACAATAAGGCTCATGCATTTCGCCGGTTGCAGCATCTAAAGAAGCGCCTGCAAAGAAACCCTAAGTATCACGCAGTTGTTCAAATGATGCCGCGGCAAGATCTCGCTCAAGGTCTTAAGGATTTAAGCCCACATGACGCTTTGCCAGTCGAAAGAGCCTTAGGAGTCCAATGGTGCATGGAGAATGATTCGTTTCAGTTCAGAATCACCCTAAGAGATCTGCCTCTAACCAGACGAGGTGTCCTGTCAACCATAAGTTCGGTCTATGATCCGCTTGGATTCATTGCGCCAGTCATTCTGAAGGGTACGATGATACTACAACAATTGTGCCGTGACAACTCAAACTGGGATGCACCATTGTCTGGTACAATCAGTGCTCAATGGAAAGCTGGAGAACTTCTCTCTTCTTATTTGAGTCCTTGAAGATCAAACGGTGTACAAAACCTGACAACTTTGGAGATGTCTGCTCTGTGGAATTACACCACTTTTCTGACGCCAGTACTATTGGATATGCACAGTGCTCCTACGTCCGACTCACAGACAATTATGACAATGTTCACTGTCCATTCTTGATGGGCAAGGCTAGAGTTACGCCAATCAAGCCTGTCACGATCCCTCGTCTTGAGTTGACTGCCGCTCTAGTATCTGCCAAGATAAGCAAGATGCTACAACGTGAAGTCAAATACGACAACGTAGTCTGGACTGACAAGCGAATTGTGCTTGGGTATATCAAGAACGAAGCACGAAGATTTCATGTTTTCGTAGCCAACAGGGTTCAACAAATCAGAAATCCCACTGAAGTTTCGCAGTGGAGACATGTAACTTCTGCAGACAACCCAGCAGACTGTGGTTCCAAAGGTTTATCACCTGCTGGACTGACTGATAATTGCACATGGCTTCAGGGTCCAGACTTTTTGCGCAACAACTTCCTTCCGATGATGCGTATGCTGATTATACTCTAAATCCGAATGACTCCGAAGTTCGGAAATCACAATTCTACACAGTTCTGGGATATCTCGAATCCTTGTCAGACTGGCACCGTGCAAAGCGTGTCATCGCAGTTTGGCTGTTTAGGAAACCGAAGCTGAGGAATGCCATTGAGCAGACTCGTCCCGCCTCTGTCAACAGAACTCAGCGCCATGTGCTTGTTGACATAGCAACCCTACAGAACGCTGAGTTTGAGATCGTGAGAAAGGTTCACGCAGAATGCTTTTCAGAAGAAATGAAGAGCCTTCGTTATCTGAAGTCAAAGTCAAGTAGTGTACTGGGAACGACTGCCAGACAGCGTAACAAATAACTGAAAGGTTCACTCTACAGGCTCGACCCATTTCTAGACGACTAAGGCATCATGCGTGTTTGGTCGACGAATTAGAAGAGCTGCAAACAACTCATCCTTCAACCACCCTATGATCCTTCCGCGAAAGCATCATATTACGGATCTGATAATTCGACATTTCCACAAACACGTCCAACATCAAGGTCGCGGCATGACAACTAACGAAATTAGGTCCAACGGATTTTTCATTGTCGGGTGTAGTTCTGCAGTGGCGCATCACATTAAACACATTGCGCAGTGGAGTATTGTATCAGAAGGTGGCTGACTTACCAGAAGATCGACTTCAACCTGCTCCACCCTTTACCTACTGCGGCGTGGGCTTCTTTGGTCCATGGACAATCAAAGAAGGCAGGACAAAATTGAAGACATACGGTGTTCTGTTCACTTGTATGGGTTGCAGAGCTATTCATCTGGAAACCGTTAACACAATGGAGACATATTCGTTCATTGATGCACTTCGATGGTTCCTGTCAATACGAGGACCTATACGCCAACTCCGATCAGATCAAGGCACTAACTTGGTAGGAGCCAAGAACGAGCTCGAACGAGCTTTGTCTGAAGTTGATGACACCCAGTGCAACAATTCGTATTGAAACAGGTGTGCGACTATTTCCGTTTTAACATGAATGTCCCTTCAGCTAGCCATATGGGCGGTTCGTGGGAGCGACAGATACGAACTGTACGTAGTATTCTGACGAGTCACTCAGGACCTTGATGTGTGAAGCATCAGCTATTGTCAAGAGCCGCCCTCTAGCAATTGATAGACTTTATGATGCGACATCACTTGAACCTTTGACTCAAATCATCTTCTCACCTTGAAATCGAAGGTAATCTTACCGCCACCAGGTGAATTCCCTCGAGCAGATGTCTATGCTCGCAGACGCTGGGGTCGAGTACAACACCTTGTGAATGACTCCTGGACGCGTTGGAAAAATTAATTCCTGCAAACTCTACAACTGCGAAGAAAGTGGGTACAACCCAAACTTGATCTACAAATCGGAGACATTGTCATCATCAATGACAGTAACTTACCTCTCAACCAATGGAAGCTTGCGAGAGTTGAGAAAACGTTTAGTAGCAAGGACAATACGATCAGTTCGGCTCGCCATAGCTGATCTTTCGCTGGACGAAAACTGGAAGCAAACTAGACCCATCTCTTTCCTCGAACGTCCCATTCACAAGTTGGTTCTGTTGCTGGAAAATTACTGAAGCAGTACAATCACTTGACGCTCTTTTATCCAAACTTTTGTATTCTTTTTAGACCTATAAAATGTCAATGCCATTTTGGGGAGCTATGTAAATGGTGCTTTGAGCAAGTATCGCCATCTAGCGATTGTTCCATTTATTATATTCATGGTCTTCACTCTGCGCGGGAGACCCGGCGTAGTAGACCGACAGCCATTTGCATCCACCTGACACACGTGTTGTGAGCTGCGTGAGTTTATTTATTATGAATGGCCCAAGGAGGATTGTAATTGTACTGTTTAGTTGCGTGTATGTGTTCTTCTGTAATTACCAACAAGGTGTTGCTAATAGTCTTTCTTGATGACTCGCGCTTTGTGTTTTGCGAATGTATTGTATTGCGTTATTCTGTTTTATATTATTCAGTACTGTATTGCGTTATTACAGTTTTACGGAGACTATTCAAGGGATCCTGCAAAGATAGTTCTGTTGATGCCGACAAATAAAGATCAATACCCACAAACTCTTGGACAGGTTGCTTTTTACTCATACCCACGGAACAATACGATTGCGTCACACTCACGATGGGTCTCCCATTCAGCCTGCGAGCTGCCCACCGTTACACTACATCTGGTAAAATACATAATATAATACAATACCATATAGGCCTATATTGTATAATCTAAGCAAGGTGTTCTGAATAAATTCACCATCCAGAAAAACATATGCCCTGTTGTCTCGAGTTTTGTATTGCTCCTTCAAACATTTAACTAATCTAGTAAACTAAATAATTGATATGTGAACTCAAAGGATTTATCTGATAATCATTTCGTCTCCGCATGCACACGTTTATTATCTTTCGGAGCAATTGCGTATGCACAATGACTAACAACAAAACGTATTGTGCCTAAAACAAAACGTAACTTGGGCAAACGTGCTTTCTCTGTCGCTACGCCGGGGGTCTGGAATGAACTATCCATCACTTTGAAAACATATGAAACTGAACTATTTTCCGAAAAAAACTCAAGACCTATTTATTCCAAATTGCATTTCCACCATAAATCTTCGATTGTCCCTCGTTCTGATAATGTCTTTTGCGCGTCCTGTTCACGATTATGCGTAATAATTCTGTTTTGTTGCGCCTCTGAGCTCAGGTTCCTGAGGATATCGGCCCCGTAGAATTCAATTATCATCATTATTATTATTAAGTGTTGCTATCTACACAACCAAATCCTGCTTTTGTCAATCAACCGGCATTCTCAATATTTTTTTGTAAACGCACGCACTTGTCCACTTGTCCAGCGCCTCTTGTCCTCATTCTAACAATGTTTCCTCGTAACGGTCGTTCTTCAGAACCTGCTGTCTGTTTTGTTTTAGCTTATTAAGTTAGCGTGTTAGAAATCTTCAACTGAACAACCAATTTATGATCAACTTGATTACTTCCCGAGTTAAATGCATAAGCCACATTGACCCCTTACTGTCCCCCGGGACGTTTCACGTGCCATATTTACGGCTGTCAACAGCTGGAGCCCTTTGTCACTGGTCACTCCACTTCTTCAGTGACCTTACTCTCTTCCGATGTCCTTTGAAATCTGGTTTGTATGCTTGCCTAACGATAGTGTATCTCCTTGCTCGTTTGAATGCAGCTCTAGCATAATTCGCACTTCATCTATGTTGCAGAAACAGGATAATATTCGCGTGTCTCGTATTTATTTTGCCCTTTCTACTCTACTCGGGCACCAAGGTATATGGAACCTATTCAGCCGTCATTGAGCAGAGCTTTCCCGGTTTGCTGGAGAGCCACTTAGACATTGGATGAGGAGAAGGAAGAATAGGTATATATGACAAAACGAGGATTAATATGAGCAGATGTAAACGTTAATTACAAAATTACTACATGTGAAGTTCAACATAATTACAAAAACCTTCAAAAATAATTTTTATAAATAAAAGGAGCCAAACTCTGGAATTATCTTGATAGCTCACAAATGTTTTGTCGGAATGTTCATCTTTTCCATCAAAATTATCAAGCTCAAATCTTGAATAGTTATGTATCTGATAGCTATTTAGGGTGAATAAATGATTGGGATTAGGGCTATATTATTTTCAATCTAACTTTATTGATGTGGTTTTCGTTAACTTGAATGTGCAAATTCAAATTCGTTTGGAACGTAAATCAAGTTACTACTTCACGTTCGGCCTGCCATGAATGGACATAAATTAACAAAAACAATCTGTCCTATGTGTATTTTATTCAGTACTGTGCATTTGTATTTGCAATAGGACAGGAAACATAAGTATTACACTTATTCTTAACCTTTTTAATTTAAAAAAATGTAATTATGAAATGTTGTAATGACATCCCTACCTCTGTTATGTATATATGTTAGTGTTGTTGACAATCAAGATTCATTCATTCATTCACTCGACTTGATTGGCAATTTGTGACTTGGTAACAAGTCTGGTGTCTCGAAACGTACGGAGAGCGAGACCACGCTGTTGTGACAGGCCGAACTAAATAAAATAATTAATGAGTATTTAGTATGCTTGGCTAAACTGTGGCGGAACAGCATCTGCCCAAATTTCCCGCTAAAATTACTGCAGACAAACCACAACAATCATGGCGTTTGGTGAACCTGGAGACTTGGTACTGGACTTGGAATTCACAGGGTGACCCGAGACTTGAGTTGAACTTGGAGATCATTGACTTGAGACTTGACCTACAGGTCAATGACTTCAGACTTGATTTTATTTGCCAATGTGTGACTTGCCAACAAGTCTGCAAAGAGGGTTGTGTACCAGGCTGGTATTGCTAAGCCCAAATGATGATTATCACCCCAAAGCTCCCACCTCCAAGTGAGTGGGGTGGAAGAGGAAACAACCAAATGTGAACGCCTGGGACATGTGCTGGAAAACTCTTCCAAAGGCTACGAAAGCCTACAGAGAACGTCTGCCATACGGATGCAAGACTGACTGTATGGGACAGTTCAGATGCCTCAAGGCAGCTCGCCATTGCTCTGCGGTTGATGTGCAGAATGTGCTGCAACCTGACAAATTAAAGCTAAAACTATCGTGTTGCACATAATTATAATTTAGTTATAATGTCAATTATCATCAATTATCGTATAATACCCATGCGCACAATCTCGCAGTGCAAAATTACATTGTTGGCGCTGAACAGACCAAACCGACATTTAGCGTCATCTGATGTTATCTCTGATTATCATTATAATTGTTAATACAGTTGAAAACGTAACTGAATCAAGTTTTGATGGCAAATATCTTTGTAATATCCTAATCTATGGTAAAACTATGAATTGGATTTTGGCCATTTTGAAAAAATTATGGCGATTTTCCTCACAGGAAAACCCTTCAATGGCCACATAGCTAAAGATCTTCCTTTTCAAATGCTTCAGTAGTGTGATACACAGTTAAAGCATGTGCAACAGAAATTTGATGCTTCTATTAAAATGTGATGATTGTATAAAACATCACCTTTTTTATCACATATTCGCAGATTTTTTTGTAAGATTTAACAGTTTGTTAAGCTGTTTAAGTTTGTTTAATTTATGTGTATCCCAAGCTAATCAGATATCTCTCAATGTTTCCAATATAAATAATCACATTGCTGACATTTATATACTCAGTAGACAATTTGTTCCATGAATTTATTGCTATATTAGTATTGTATTATTGTTGGAAAGAATATATTGTTCTATTATTTATTCACAACTGATATATACATGGAATCTTTCAAGAATCAAAAACCTTTCTCTTGCCTTCCAGCCGTCTGTTCCAACGCGTTTCTGCACGATTCGTGCCGGTCTATCAACAAAGACGACAAGTATAAACTAACGCATATGCCGGACATATACACGCGTATTCTCAGCGATGACAAGAACCGCATGCTCTTCTGCGAGTCACCAAAGACCGGCAGTTCCTTGTACAACACTCTGTGGTTGAACTACACGCGCGACGTTGATGGTGGAGGAGCTATACACACACAAGTGACTTCCTCAGTTGTGACAATGTGTATATTATACATTTATTTTATGACAGTTGTTGTGACAGTTTGTATATTGTACATTTATTTTGTGGTTATGCTGCAGTCGTGGTAAAGCACACTATCTTACGTAACAAGGTTTCTATAGTTATTGTCGAGCCAGGCTAGGCAGTAGTCCTAGAAATGGGCATTATGTTAGGTAATAGGCCGGTAATGTTTACTGAAGCGTATCGTTGACTGGTAGACTATATATACGCTGGGGACAGTTCTAACCGGGTCGATCGATTGTTGTTCGCGAGAAGGCGGCTACAATATTTAAAGAGACGGTCGATCGATTGTAATTCGCGAGGAGACGGCTGCAATAGTTAAAAAGACGGTCGATCGATTGTAGTTCGCGAGAAGGCGGCTACAATATTTAAAGAGACGGTCGATCGATTGTAGTTCGCGAGAAGACGGCTACAATAGTTAAAGAGACGGTCGATCGATTGTATGTCGCGAGAAGGCGGCTGCAAATGTTAAGAGACGGTCAGAGATAAGTTGTGAGAAGGCAACTATTCTGCAATACTGAAATTATGGGTCAGTAAAAGCTGCATGACGGAACACAATGTGAACATTGCCAGAAGACAGAGAGTAATAGTAGATGGTAAGATTTCAAACTGGAAATCTGTTTTGAGTGGGGTACCACAGGGATCAGTGTTAGGCCCTATACTGTTTTTAATATATATAAATGATTTGGAGGATGACATATCTAGCAAAGTACTCAAATTTGCAGATGACACAAAAGTATTCAGAAAGGTTACTAATGATACAGATAAACAAAGTTTACAGGATGATCTAGAAAAATTAGTTAAATGATCAGAAAAATGGCAAATGTTATTCAATTTTGGGAAGTGTAAATGTATACACATAGGACATGGAAATATGGACGAGGAATATAAAATGGGGGATGCTGTACTAGGTACAGTTGTAGAACCACACAAGAAAAGGATTTAGGAATAACATTTAATGCTGACATGAAAGTTTCAGAGCAATGTGGGATTGCTGCTTCGAAAGGAAATCAAATTCTAGGCCTAATTAGGAGAACTATCACGTATAAGGAGAAACATCTAATTGTACCCCTGTACAAAGCAATAGTTAGACCACATTTGGAATATTGTATTCAAGCATGGAGGCCATATCGTAAAAAAGACATAGATGAGCTAGAAAGAATACAACGAAGAGCAACTAAGATGATTCCAGAATTAAGAGACCTTAGTTACGAAAGTCGCTTATTACAATGTGGTTTGATAACACTAGAGACCAGGAGACTAAGAGGAGACCAAATAGAAGTGTTTAAAATAGTGAATGGTTATGAGGATGTTGATAGGAATATGTTCTTCAAACTTAAAGAAGGCAGTAGAACCAGAGGACACAAAGCAGCATTAGTTAAGGAGCAGTGTAGGTTGGACATGAGAAAGTACGCTTTCTCACAGAGGGTGATAAATGAATGGAACAAACTGCCAAACGATTGTGTTAATGCTAGTAGTGTGAATATGTTTAAAAATAGAATTGACAGATATCTGATAAGGGCGGGCTACATATAGATGAGAAAATTGTTGGACTCTCGATAAGCCAATGGCTTCCTTGTCCACTTGCCATCTGGAACTTGTTGTTCGAGATGGCAATCTTGTTAAATCTTGTTAAATCTTGTTAAAGAAGCGACTGGCAACCAGCTTGGGATATAACGACTGGCAACCAGCTTGGGATATAACGACTGGCAACCAGCGTGGGCTGTACAGCCGAGAGACTTACATGCAGCAGAGGGCGAGCTGGAGCGTCGAGTGAGGGCGTGGTCGGTTCAGCGACAGGAAAAGATGGACTGTCTGGGAACCAGTAACCCAAGTAATGTATGTCGATATTCAAGTGATAGGTGAATCGTTATCGAGCGACAGGTGAACTGCTTTCGAGCGATAATGTGAATCGTTTTCATTGTTAATTAATTTTTCTTTAAATTATACTCGCAGCGTAGCGAGGCATTGGTTATTATTTATTTTCTTTGTTTTGATGATTATGAAATGATGTATACGATACACATTCAGTAAATTAAAACACGTTAACTGGCTATTATAGTCCAATGGTATTAATTATCACACGACCATTGCGCGACAGTGTCACAAATGGCGAACGCGCCAGGGTAACGTGTAATATAATTCTGACTATGACGAACATGACTTTGTTGATGTTGAAAAAACAGTGGTAGATTACACTGTTGGTTGTTATTGTATATACATTATTGCAGTTGTGTGATTCAAATTCATGTCAACTTTAATCACTTACATTTATTATTTATGATACTACATCTGGTAAAATACATAACATAATATAATACCATACAGGCCTAAATGTTACAATCTCAGCATTGTGTACTGAATAAATTCACCCTCCAGAATAACATATGTTGTCTGTTCAGTATTGCTCTTTCAAACATTTAACTAATCTAGTAAACTAAATAATTGACATATGAACTCAACGGATTTATCTGATAATCATTTCGTCTCCGTACACACACGGTTATTCTCATTTCGGAGCAATAGCGTATGCACAATAACTAACAACAATAACTGCCAAACTGTTTACGATATAGTGAATAAGGTTACGTCGATTACTGTAACATCGATCTGAAAAGCTCGTAAAATGTACCGTGACACTGACTGTTGTGGCGGCTACTGGAGTCATCGGTTCAATTGTGCAGTACCGTGCGAGCAACGACGATATTAACGAGTAAACGCAAAGACATGCATGTGATCAGTAGCATTGTCACAATATAACAACGTGGTAACAGAATATCTTAGAAAGTTAGAAGTCCATTAATAAACAGTTGATACTTGTCCAGGTATTAAAACATGTCACTTCGCGAGATCGGAGGTCGTGATTAGCAACACTCCTTCCCTTCTGTTTTTATCTCACAGCCGTACGACAGTGACGTATTGTTCCACTTGTAACCGAACAAGTTCAAGTCGAGGCGATATGTCTTCTCGATGATGGTCATGTGTTTTGCAGGTACACGAGCGTAGTACTTCTTAACCCTGTCAAAATCAGTCAATGCTTTATAGGATGCCACGGATTCTAGAAAACCTTTCTTTGAGTCGGTGATATTCTTAAGTTTTGAGAAAATATATGGATAATCGACGTAGCTCGTTTCAAGCTTAACAACGTAGTCGTATGGTACTTCACACGGATGACATAGATATGTGACGGGTTTCCAGTGGTGATCGTAGCGGACCGGGTCTGATTTGACGAGAAAGTGAACAAACTGTTGGAAAGTAACGAGGCCACCTTTAGACTGGTTTGCGGGGACATGTCCATAATGCTGCTCAATGCCTCGTCCGAGTACACGGCGATAATACTTGTTCGGGCCCTCCAGCTTGTCACGATAGCCCGACAGTACTCTTACAAGCGGATGTCTGGCTATCAGAAATTTAAAATACGTTGCTAACCGAGTTTGTATTTGAGATCGGCTGTATGTCGAGAGGTATCGAAGACCATGTTTAAGGAGGAAGTTGTTTTTGTGTATATATCTTCTACCGTCAACGTCGCGCGTGTAGTTCAACCACAGGGTCTTGAACAAGGAACTGCCGGTCTTTGGTGAGTCGCAGAAGAGCATGCGGTTTTTGTCATCGCTGAGAATATGCGTATACATGTCGGGCATATGTGTTAGTTTATACTTGTCGTCTTTATTGAGAGACCGGCACGCATCGTGCAGAAACGCGAGGCGTGCCGAGTTGGAACAGACGGCTGGAAGGCAAGAGAAAGGTTTTTGATTGTTGATTTAAAGATTCCAAATATATATCAGTTGTGAAAATAAATAAAACAATGAATTCATTCCTACCACAATTGATAATATTAACACTCTAACTATAGGGGCAGTCTGGCTGTGTCTCCTCCCAGGCCCCGACATCCATTTGCCACTTTCTGTGTTAATTCGCCCCCTTGAACGAGCGCCTCTGATCTGCCCATTGACGATGTATTAAAAACGGCACTTATTTAAAGTGGATGTGGATGTGTTGCACATAGTGCACCACATCCATGGTGCAATGGCGAGCTGCCTTGAGGCATTTGCCCTATTCCACACAGTCCGTCTTGCATCCGTATCGCAGGAGTTTCACTTTCACATTTGTGTTGTTTCCTCTTCATCCCCACTGACTTGGAGATGGGAGCTTGGGAGTGATATCCATCACTTGGACATAACAGTGCCAGCCTGGAATGCAGACGTCTTTCTTTTTAGATTTGATAACAAGTCACAAACTGGCAAATAAGGTCATTGACCTGTAAACCTCAAATCAATGATCTCCAAGTCCAAGTCAAGTCTTGGATCATCCTTGTAAATTCCGCTGTCCGGCCACAAAATTAGCCAATCATAATAAATACTCACTATGTCAAGTCTCAAACAACTAATGGCGCTGTGTGCCACTCAGTGAATGCATGCCACATTCCTGTCATGCCCCAGTATCAGCATAATACATTAATCCATAATGCTGTATGTAGTTTGGTTTTGTCATACGATTGGTTGCTAAGAATTCGGTCATTTATTTATTTATTCTTTGATTTACAAAGTATGTTAGTCGTGTTGAAAAAACAAAACAGATTATCTTTGAAGGTTTTTGTAATTATGTTGACTTAACTTCACATGTAATAATTGTAACTAACGTTTCCATCTGCTCATATTAACTCTCGTTTTCCCACATATACCTGTTCTTCTTTCTTCTGTTCCAACGCCAAAGATTCTCCCCAGGAACCCTGTGAAGCTCTGCCTAACGCCGGCTGGATAGGTTCCGTATACATTGATACCCGTGTATAGTAGAAGAGGCGATACAAATACGAGACACGCGAATATTATCTTGTTTCTGCAACATAAATAAAGTGCGATTTACGCTAGTGATGCATTCAAACGGGCAAGGAAACACAAAAGATACGAGCGTTTTCTAGGCAATCGTTTCCTAGAATGGCAAACGTAACCACGCCATTCATGTGCGGAGGGTGTTTTGAGCAGATATAATTGTAGTTCACTGTGCATTTCAATTACTTGCTCCCTTAGAGAGTATGTCACTAATAAACAAACACGCACGGATGTACGCCTGCTCTCATTCCCTCAGTTACGTAACAACACATAGTGGACGCCATCAACTGTTACGTGTCTCCAGCGATTCTTCCCATTCGTTATTACAACTGACCGTGATTATAAGAAGATGTTGCATGCACACCTGAGGTATAATGTGTCATAACTAATCATCTGTTTATGCAAGAATGGTAACATTTGGCCTTGTTAATCTATATATTCAGTAGTTTCCTGCTACCAATGATCAAACTTCAACTCCAATAAGAACACCATTATATGTTATCAATATGTATTGATCACTGGTGTCCGGATATGCCCCATAATTCTGGGGAATATCCGCACAGATATGTGCAAATATACCTCACGCATTTCAGGTCATTGCTATAGAGCAGAATACGAACTGCAGCAGTACATTTCAGGCAGCAGAACATCATATATCTTGTTAGGTATATACATAAGTATTACTAAATGCACCCTTGTAAATAACACTTAACCTACAGAAACTATCAAGTTAAAAGTGTTATATTTTTAACACATCCCTCAAAATCCAACATCCCACCTATTTTTTAGGCCAACCTCCCACTAATGTGTAGGACCCACCTCCTGCCTCAGTATATTTCCAATATGCCATCCTTGAGACAAATTCCAAGTTTTGTGTGTGTGTTGTCTGTGTACAACTAACGTTAACGCACACAACGCATCTAGGGCATCGAATCACAATTAGTGGGGGTAATTAAGGGTACATATATTTGACATATAAACAAGCGCTTTTTCGATAAAGGGTAGACATTGATAGGTCCCATTGATATGTGAATCAAATATGTTAGTGAATTAATTTAAATCATGCCATCACGTTACATAAATTGGGTTCCATTGATGACACGCTGCTCAATTCTACACCATCTGCAGTTTCAGCAGATGCGAATCCATAGCCTTAGCTTGACACCACTAGAGCATGTACGCCGCGTAGCTGACAGTATGTCATGTGGCAAGCGCAACACAACGCCAACAATGCCTTCGTATATATAAGTTAAGCTGATTTCGTAACAAACGTCAGTGTATGGTCCTACAACACCTACTTGGTGACCTTGGTCTCCCACACCATTGGCGTGCCACGTGTTGTCCTTGAAGTACGTAACGAGTTGTCTTGTGCCATGTTATATCTTGTGAATTAATCCTTAGTCCTCAAGTCGGGCAAACCCGTTCGTAAACTGACGCTTCAATGCAGCCAAACGCAGCCCAGAAACCAGCGAATTTCAGTATATTTAAGTGGCGCGCTCTGGCGGTTAGTTTGAAGAACATATTGAATATCATGCCTTTGCGTTCTATCTTCACGTTTTCCTGTATCTGGTCAAATAACTAGGATCGTTTCAAAAATCGGCTGGAGTCTAAGGGGTGAAGAATTATCAGACAGAATGATTTGCTTAACCGGTGAAACGTGTCGAGTCGACACGTCAACAGCCGGACTGTGACGTTAGTATGTCATTTACCGGTTAACACATAGGAATGTGGTATTCGATATTGTAGGTTGGTAGATTTCTACTCGGCAGTCGGTCTGGGTGATACGCGCCTCTAGCTCACAACAAAAACGGGCGAGAAACTGGTTTAGCGCCGACGTGCAATAGGTTATTTGGTGTTTACCTGGAAAAACTAATAATTTGTAATAATCAATCAATCAAATCAAATTAAAAAATAAATTTAAATAAAAATGCTCACACTTATACATTTTAATACCACGAAACGCACTACACATACCCCAGCATGCGTAATTCATTTAATATAATATCAACGTTGCGTAAGTCAATTTATGCTAGTCCGTAGGCTGTGATTCGTATCGAAAGTTAAACCATTTATATTATTTATGGATTTCAAGATAAACCCTATATTATATGTCACCTCCAATTGAAATTTAATAATTATAATACATTGATATATTACTATCGTACTATGTGTAACCACTTATTTTATTTTCATGCAACGGTTCGGTCATAGAAGCGGAAAAGGGGTCGTATTGCATTAAGTATGGGGCAAGACAGTTTTTGGTAGGGCCAACTTTCATTATTTTTCAAATGAAACTCATCTAGTTTGTCTATTTGATGAATATACGTTTCCAATGTGTAACGCATATATCTGTCTGTATTATGAACACCTTGATATTGCTTCATACTGTTCAATTTCGAAGTTTACCCTAAGCCTCGCGGTTCCTCAAGAAACAAAGCCCCTTGTCAGTAATTGCTTTGCCTACTCCCTAACCGTAGTTGGTTTACCGGTCCTTTCCATATCCGTGGAGGAGAGATTGGATGACAATTTTGAAACTATACCAGAAAATGGTGCAAACGATAACTATGCAACCGCTGTCAGAAAACTGAGTGAGTATTTCAAACACCAAGGCAACATTGAATATTAAGTGTTCAAATTTCACAATTGTGAGCAAATGGCAGATAGATGAGGCAACTGATACTGTACGAGGCTACGAGAATTAGCGGCATCGTGCAAATGTCATTACACAGACAGCGAAATAAAAACCCACATAGTCACAAAGTGTCACTCGCGGAAATTGCGTCTCAGAGCATTCAGCGAAGAAATGACTTCAAAGAGTCTAATAAAAACAGCAAGATCTCTGGAACTGTCAGTAAAACAGCAGAAGAGGTAGAGAGAGAGTAGTTTCTGAGGATTATGTCAATAGAATGCAAAGACAACATACTAGAAAAGCAGACAGACAGATCAGGTAGAAATAAGAAAGAATAATGCTACATGAGAGTACCCACAACTGTCCGACCAGTGAGAAGTAATCGTGGGAATTTATTAGGTGTCTCGTTGCTTAGTGTATTCAAATTACGCCAGCCACTTGTGAATATAGATACACCATGACCATGTAATCTTAGTCAACAAGCAGTGACTACAATGTCACTACATTGTGCTGCTGATGAAAACTTGCATTGTCATAGGTTCTGAAACATCAAAGGATACTTAAACAACATACATTTCACAAGTTTTGGAAAGACAAACCACTGCCAAATTCTGCAGATCTGCCACTAGACAGCAGCACAAGCAGTGGGAAAAGTTCAAGAAAAGTGGGGGCAACCTGAAATACAAGAATTCGGGTAAATTGGTTCGTCAAATGGACCTCACTCAGTCTGACGAGTACACCAGTCAAAGTCCTATTCGACATCTGATCATCGGTCAACTTGCTAGACCAGGAAACCTTTCAAAGCTTAAAGGTAAGTAAAGGTAAGATATTACATAGCGCGATATCCATTCCTTACGACCGCTCAAAGCGCTTTACACTTCACCCCCTGGCAGACCTGTTCATTCCAAGGCCATTTCAACTTCTCTGGGAAGCATTAAAGCAACGTCCATCATCACCAAAGAAAACAACCCTGTGATCCCTTATGCAAGTTAAGCTGAACATCGACGAGCCAGTCCTGAATAGACACCGAACAATTCCATACGTTGTCGCTGTGGAATGTTCCACTATAATTACTCGCTGTTGGTGATACAGGCTTGAATAGCAGTTCGCATATTTGTCTTTGCCGTGAAGTTTGCTGAGATTATAATTTGCTATCGGATGTAGTTACAGACTCCTTCGGCGACGTTGGTAGAAGCTGACTCTAGCACGGCTGCCAGGAATATAACTACTATGGCAGATCCCTTTATCACGCCGTGGTTTATACCGAAAGCGTGAGTCTCTCACACGCTGTAGTCTCGCTTATCCGATTTTCGTTCGCCTTCGTGAACTCGCCGAGAAGAGTCTGGCCTCAGAAACATAGTTTGGCTGTCAGGGACTCCATTTTGTGAAGGCGTTACCGTGTGGAGCAAGCAGCCAATCAGCATCATTATTCTACGATTCTACGCTATAACATTATTTTGCATGATATAATTTTTTAGCAAAATCCCCGGACCTGGCAAAAATGCCCGTCCCCAGGATGGGATAATTTGGTAGTTCATACGTGACAGTCGTGATAGCAATGTTTACCAAATGCATCAGGCCAATGTGCCATCAATACGCTCGAGATTGTTTAAGGGAACGTTAAGCGTATTACCAGAAATAACCGAGTCACGCACGTGATACAATACTCGTTGCATGTTCGAAATGTTGAAGGTCGCATGAATTTAGACCCAGGCATACTTGTGCCGGCTGTAGAATAGTAAAATATTTTTTGTAGCAGAATATCTTTTTATTGTTGGCCCTCGGTCTGCGACCTCGGGCAAATACGTGGGTGGTTGCTTTCTACTATAATTAATACAAACCGCCCAGGTGGCACTTCGTACTCTCAAACGGTTTCGTACCGAAGTATTTGCTGCGCGCGCGCGCGTGGTTTCTTCGATTGTTGGAAGTTAACGTTTTACGTAGGGAACATTTTATTT